>FIZT01005758.1:0-13267 GCA_900065295.1 Paracoccus marginatus
TATATGCGGGTGAAATTTAATAGCTGATTTCATCATTAATGAAAATCAGCTAAAAAATGCAACACATCCTGAGATGATGTATGTGTGTTTGCCTACCCAAAGAGCTGCAAAAGCAAAGTTAGTACCTATTACTATTGCAAAAAATCGGATTTGTTTTTCTGCGAAAAAAGTAGTTCGTAAAAAGCGAATAATTGTTTTTGGAAGATGAAAAACTCGAAAAGTATTTTTTGTTTTTGATTTGGAACTTTTCCAAGATTCAACTATACAGTACATATTTTTGTTTTAGATTTTCAATCATTGGTTGAGCTTACTATACCGAAGTACCTATAATTAACAATTTCATGATTATTTCATTTGGATTGATGATGTTCTTGGCTAGGTACCTATTGTCCGTTGAATAAAAGATGATTATAAATAATCAAAATCATTATAATTAATGAACAGCTCATAGTTAATAATTTTTGGCAAAAATTCTTCCCAGAATACATTTTACTTATATCTACAGATAGGTTTTACGTTTGTAACCACTAGTGTATCTTATTGGTCTGAAATATGTATGTCTATGTATCTAGTTTGTTAGGTATTGGTACTGCATCCTCAAATGATCTTGTGGTCTTTGGAGAATTGAGCTTTATAACCCTGCAAAAGAATTCACATCACGTTTACTCCCGTCTTTTTTCTTTGTTCAAAAATGTGAACGTTATTACAGAACTTAATTTTGGAATAACATTGTGAATAAAGTAACATACCACATAATTGAAAGCTTTGTCGAGTTTGGCAGTCTCAATCTTCATATCTTTGTCGTTCTGAAAACATGAATTAAATTGTCAGTTTCTCCATGCTTTAACAATTTTCTAATAGGTACTAATACCGGTCTACGCCTACCAGTAATCTATCCAAAAGATCGAGTATTCTCTCATATGTTGACACTTTTAATAACGGCTGCATGCTCTGTTGTGAGAAAAGAAAAGAAATATGCATTTTTTTATTGCTACTACATACCTACCGCTTTAGATAGGAAGAGTATTTAGAATAATTTTTTGAAAACTTACCAAACTTAAAACGTCTTTGATGAGTTCCTCTTTGGTATTTTCGTTTTGGCCCATAGTTTTATAGTTTTTTTCCTATTGGAAAATTTTTTTAGATGATATTAATTCGTTGGTGCTACTCAGATTATTTTTCAATTGCATTCTCACCAAATAAGACAATCTTTCTTGGGCCTTTTCTTCTGTCCATTCGCGAGGCTAGGTATACATAAAATTAAGGAGCTGTTCATGTAGGAGTTTTGAAAATTCTAATGTTAAGTACAAGAATCACTAGGTACTTACATCTCCTTCGTTTTTCTTTTCAAAATAAGCCCATCCTTTCTGAGCCCCTACCTATAAAAATGTAATTTTCATTAGCATTACGGAATATGCAAATTATGAACTTTTGTAGGTACATATTACTTGTGCAGCTTCAATTCTGTCGGAGATGAAGTTATAAACAGCATTGTACAACTGGAAAATAAATAGACACGTTGTACAACACAATTACCTATTAATAAAAACGACGCTTTGATAAAGGTAGACCCTTGAGAATTCACCTCGATTATCAAATCTCGAATTTTTTCGTACAAATTTTTCACTTTTTGTTCCTGAAATGGAAATAATAATACGTGTATCAGTTTTTTGAAACTAACATTTTCTATAGATGCGTACGAAATAAATTAAATCTCACGTTTCGTCTTCTTTCTCCGCTCTTGAATACGCCCAAATCGACAATATGGCCCACGTTTTTGATGAAAATCTTAAAATATATTATGAAAAAAAATTAAATAGGTACCTACCTATTCATCAAACTGCGCTTAAATAAGTATGATTTGTAATATCGTTACTTTAACGTATCTCGCCGGTTCATTTACGATGGTCTTCTCAAGATCCTAAATGCAGACAAACAAATTTGAATAAAAATAAAAAAACGAGCGGAGAGATAGTAAGTTGAATTGAAAAACTCACTTCAAGCAGAGGCATATATCCTTTCTTTTCTTCGTCGCTTGAATTATCAATCTAAGTAAACGCATAAAAAATTATAACCATGGATGGATTCACAAAGTTGAAAAATTATTTAAACTTAATCAGTTTACAATTTCCAAAATATCGTCAACTTTTTTCGATGATTTATGCTCATTCGAGGTTTGATCTATTTTGAAAATCTGATTGGTATTTTGCTGATCGGGACCCTCTGATTTGGCAATTGGCGATTCATCTTTTGGATTTGGTTCTGGAGTGGAAGGTGAGTACATCTGAAGAAAAATAAAATTGACGCACGTGTTTTTTCGTAGCACTTTCAAATTCAAAATGTTCAAGCTTGAGAAAATTACCTACTTTATCGTATAACCAATCCAAGTTAGCAGACCACCCACTCTCACCCTCCGGTTTCTCTTCCTTTACAACCGACCCGTTGATCAGAGTGAAACACAAAAATGAAGCGAACGCGATAGTGAGCATATTGACAGAAAAGAGTGACATTTTATTTTACAAAAAATACCTCTATTGCGGTACTACCTTAAAAAATAACGGTTGGTTTCTTGGTACGGGTTTTGTCACAATTCGACTAGAGTAGGTACCTATAGCCTACGTGAAATTATTTCACATGTGTGAGTAATCTATTATCATTATTTTCAAATTGTTTTCGAATGTTGTTTTGTTCGTTGGCAGGTTTATGTGATGAGAATGAAGTAATGGCGTTTTGCTGAACTTGTCATGAGGTATTAATATTTTTCGAGTAGGCTGACTCGTTAGACGTTGTAAGGGTAAAAAAAAAAACGAAAAAAATTAAACCTCATTTTTGAACATACGTTGAAAAATTTTTTTCGTACAGATGATGGGATTTCGAGAATGAAGGTGATTTTGGACCCATTCGAAATTGTTTAATACGAATCCAGCGTTGTTTTTGAGCATAAATTTGAGAGCTGGGCGATGTATGTCAAAGTGAATGCAAAATTTGAGACCACTCCCAAGTCATTTCAAGAAACTCAAATGTTCATCTGGGCATAGATATATTTCGATTGTATGTGAAATATGTACAGGTATTAAATAAGGACAATGATGAAGAAGAATAACATAAAACTAATGACAAGATGCACAATCAGCCGATTAGATTTTTCGTTAATCTTTCAACATACGAGTACCAACTTGACTATTCTATTTTATCAGTAGGTAAACATTTTTATATCTCACCATTTACACAACATACTTAGTGGGTCTACACTGTATCCGTAGAATTTTCAGTGTCTGAAGATTTCAGTCTCACTTGGGGAGGACACGGTCTGTTGATGTTTTCAGGGGCCATCTGCACCTCAGGGGCCCCAGCGGATATCTCATTGCTGGATTCTCTGGATTCACTAGAACTCGACCCACTACTTTCGCTGGACGATTCGCCAGAACCGTCGGATGGAGGCTTTCCACCAGCTTTATATTCGCCAATAGATTCTCTGGATTCACTAGAACTCGGCCCACTACTTTCGCTGGACGATTTGCCAGAACCGTCGGATGGAGGCTTTCCACCAGCTTTATATTCGCCAATAGATTCTCTGGATTCACTAGAACTCGACCCACTACTTTTGCTGGACGATTTGCCAGAACCGTCGGATGGAGGCTTTCCACTAACGGAATATTTGCCACTAGATTCTCCCGGTTCACTAGAACTTGACCCAATATTTTCGCTGGATGATCCAAAATCATTAGATGGAGGTTCTCCACTGGCTGAATATTCTCCACTAGCTGGATATTCGCCACTAGAATCACTGGATGATTTGCCAGAATCGCCGGTTGGAGGTTTTCCACTAGCTTTATATTCGCCAATAGGTTCACTAGAACTCGACCCACTAGAACCCGACCCACTACTTTCGCTGAACGATTTGCCAGAATCGTCGGATGGAGGCTTTCCACTAACGGAATATTTGCCACTAGATTCCCCCGATTCACTAGAACTTGACCCAATATTTTCGCTGGATGGTCCAGAATCACCAGATGAAAGTTCTCCACTAGCTAAATATTCGCCACTAGAATTACTGGAGCTCGACCCGCTACTTTTGCTGGATGATTTGCCAGAATCGCCGGTTGAAGGTTTTCCTTTAGCTCTATATTCGCCAATAGAATCGCTAGAACTCGACCCACTACTTTCGCTGGATGATCCAGAATCGCTGCTGGTCGATCCAGAATCGCTGCTGGACCCTCCACTACTTCCGCTGGATAATTTGTCTGAATCACTGGATGAACTTTTGGATTCTTCAGAAGAAGATGATGATTCTGAATCGCTAGTCAACAAATCAGGAGAAATTACCCCTTGAGAGAAGTATGAGTAAACCAATTGCAACATCTGTAAGAAAAGAATATAGATCAGATTGGGTTAGTAACTTAATGAAAAAGAGGTAGCAAGTAGGTGCTATTTTGACGCGCACAATTTTTCTAAATTACCTATTTATTTGAAGGCCTGGTTTTTATTAGATTGAAAAACCCAGATTTGGAAAATGTATCGCCGTTTTTTTTTTCAATACCTACATTCTGTGTGCAAAAACTTTAGGTACCTATAAACTTTCGACCAAAAGATTTTTCAACTTTTCTTTTGAAAATGCCAATGTTCTGATAATTTTCGCTTACAGTTTTTTTTTTTTTTGTAAAATTTTGATTTTTTTCCTAATTTTAATTTTCAATAATTTTCTGTAGGTATTGAAAAATAATTTTGGAAAATGTTCAAATGCAATTTTTTCAATGCATCGAGGACCTACATTGAACCAAATTTTTTCAACATTCGAAGCAAAATTTTTCAAAAAAATCCCTCGTGCAAAATTAAACAGAATTTTCGAAAAAAAAAAAGGTACATAGCGAGATGAAAGCCACGAAATCTGTCCAAAAGGTCAACAATGATGGAAAAAATTTATATAATTTTTTCTCCCCTCCCAGTGGTGTAAGTACCTATTCTTGAAGAGAGAGGCCAACATGTTTTTTTCTCAATTTTTTGTCAAATGTAGATAAAAGTTTAGTTTTTTTTAGATCAATTCTGTGGAGCAAGGGAAAGGAAAGCCTTGCATTTTTTTTCCAGTAAAAAAGAGAAATTTTGAGCATTTCTCATCTTGAAAATTTTTGGCCAAAAAAAAATTCTGAGAGACGCTATCGCCTTCATTTTGACTTTGTCATTTACGCAGAATAGGACCCTGCGTTCCTGATTCGAATCTAATTTCTTTGGATACGGTAATAAAAAATAATCAATAAATTATACAACCTGCCATAACAGTTTTTTGAGCTCTTTGACGAATCTTTCCGCAGTTATCACCTGTCCAAAAGAAATTCTTAGATTAGCTCGTGAAACATATTTTTCTATTGTTTAAAACTCAAAAAATAAACAAACAGTTTCTTACTTTTGGTTTAGTTTTTGAAGAATGTAAGGTTTTCATATCAACCGTATGCCACACGTTGTTCAGAAGAATCTAGAGAAAAAAATAAATTAAAATTTGATTTACGATGAAAAATCTAAAATTTTATTCCAATATTGCAAAAAGGAATAATTTATAATAATAATCCGTTTTTGTTTTTTTTAAGAGGGAAAGGAATGAAGAAAGCAGTTTCTCAAAAATTCAAAATCTTAAGTATTCCCAGTTTCTCATTGCCCAATAAGCTGCATAGAATGAAAGAAGTGAGCAGCAGATTGTACCTCATGGAAATTTAAGTACCTAAGTATATAAATTATTTTACTTGAGCATATCTTGCTGGAGTGGTTTAATTAATATCTCTATTAAAATCCTAAATAGATTCATAATAATGTGACTAAATGAATACCTAAGTAAACTACAAAATTTATTCGTAAAATATATTGCAAATGAACATTAAAAAATTACCTGAATAAGGTTTAAGATATTTTTCTGTTGTTCGCTATCGGCATGTTCGGACTGAATCATAAAAAATATATACCTAAAAATTAGCCAAGAAAAAACACAAACTAACTTTAAAATGAAGTAAGTAGGTATAGGCCCAGTTACCTCTTTCTCCAAAGCTTGCAGTAGATTCTGAACCGTTTCAGTTTTGGCATTGTCTTGAATATCTGACGCGATTTTAATATTAGGACTAAATTTTTCGCCATCCCGCTTTACGCCAGACGTTCGAAACAAAAATAACGAAAATGATCACTCTTATCTTATGTATTGGTCTAAATCACTACAATACAAGTTCACGTCTTACCTCATTTGTACCGAACAATCCGAAAGTTAAATCGTAGGTAAGGTCCCTGGGATGGAGAATGTGCGGCAATTTCACCGTATCTACCGAACGCATCATCGACGGTAAGCATTCCGTCAACGATATCAGGCATACTCCTGCGACGAAAAAAATTTCGAATTTCATGTTCACTCGCGTAGCGACAATGTTGATCGCACCAAAAGCTTCGAAAGAGTAACGGCTATGATTCGTAGTATTTATACACGAGGTGGATTTTAATTTCGCCTTATTGGAAACTCTCTCTTGTCCGCAAGTGTAGGAAAGTCTTATCCGCAATGAGAGAAAGAGCCACTATTTGTAGAGGTTCGCTCTACGCTATACGAGGTTTATATTGACATTCGAGTCACCTTGAATTTGAACACAAGTTAAGCGCGATTGTGAAAAGAAAACAGTATTTATTGAAATATTCAATGCTTTTTATTGTGGAATCTGTAAACATGTTGAAAAGTCGATTGGGTTTTGGTTATTGTTGTTTTAGTTTTTCTTCGTTATAGTTGGTTCGGAATTGTAATGAAATGCGAGGAAATTATAGGTTTATTTTAAACTTTTCTTCTTTTTCTAAAATATCTGAATTGTCACCTTGATTCGTGTCTTGTTCTTGTCTCTTTTTTTGAAATGAGAAGATGTAAGTGAAGAGAAAAAAAATGCTTCCAAGGAAACTAAATTTATTGTAATTAGGTAGGTAGGTACCTGCTTTTAAATTAAATCTCGTATTGATAATGCAAAATTATACGATTGGAGAATACCTACGTAGGTTAGGTACCTACCTGATTTCAATCTTCTGACTGTGAGTCACCGAATCTCCTCACGTTCAAACTTTTCAAAAGGCTGTATAGATCAAAACTCACAGTTAGGTAATCAAGTGGAACGATAGTGACACCTCCCCGCCCTCTACACCCGAACCAATCTAATTGAGTTAATTATGCTTACTCTTGTAATGTTTTAGGATCTCCTATATTTCTATTTTTGTACTTGGACTGTAAAAATAAAAAATGAAAGTAAGTACCTAACCTACATATATATGTATGAAAACAGAATTATTTTTTTTTATCAAGTTGACAGTTTTCGCTATTTTTTAAAAACCGACATTAAACAACGAACCGATAATGCTCCAGCCAGCTCGTTCAATAACTCATTATCATCGTCATCACCGGTGAAACTTGAAAGCTGTGAAAAAATGATTGTTATTTCAATAGGCTGATTGGTTATTTGAAGATGAGAGAATTTATTGCATAGGTACCCTTTTTCCGGTACCGTCTATGAATTCAATATTCCTAAATTTATTTGGCTTTCTTCTTCCACCGGAAGTTAGCTGTGAAGAAAAATTATATGCTGCAGTTGTTTTTAAAAATAAGATTTGGAATTGATTGTTAAAAATTGAAAACCTGTTCGATCTTTAATATATCCCTGTAACTTTCATCATTTTTCTGGAAAAGAAAATACAAAAAATCAGATAAATAGGTCATCAGATCACTGAATTGGTAAAACGATCGTAATGCCATTGTTACTATTTTTGTCTCCAACGATCTGATAAGATCTTCTAAATCAGAGTCAATCTTCGGATCTTTTTTCTAAAAATGAAATTTCATCACCTTGCAAAATTACCCTAAGAAGTACATATTTGAATCGTGATAGGTATGAGTGTTTCTTACCAGTCGATTCAGTTCGTTAACTATGATGATCTTTTCTCGAGTATCTGGGTCATTTTTAAATTTTCTACTCTGAAAATTAATGAGTCGGAATTATTTTTGAGATTCCTTAATTTTATAGAAAGCCTAAGTAATTAACTTACTATTCTCCTAAACCTTTCTCGAGGCGTTCCTCGAATGGTGAATATCTGAAAATGATGATAAGTAAAGCTAGAATACTATAGCTAATACCCTCCTCTAAAGTATAGGTAGGTACTCTAATTATTTTTTGTTAGAGTGACCTCGAATGGATTAAATTCTGAATCATCTGAATCCCCTGAATCTCCTGTTCTGATAACCACAACCCGAGAATCGTCACTATCATCTCCGTCCTTGGTATTCTACGAATAAAAAATATCGAATACGATATATGCACTTGAGTACCGATTTTGTCTTGGTTAGGTGACAAAAACCATAATTTACCGGCGGATTTTTAATCTGTCCGATAAGTTTCAGTAGGGCTGAATTATTATTATCTTCTCCTTTCGGTAGATTCAGTTTCGAAAAATCAATCCCGTTGATTGTATCGCTTCCTCCTTGCCCTCGCGACTATCGAAATGAAGTCAATTTTCAGAATAGGTATTCGTAAGAATAAAATTTATGCACGTAAAATAAAAAGGTTCACGAATTACTCCGTTGCCTAGAAGTCTTGATAGTAATGCGATAAGAAGCATATTGTTCATATCTCCACTGCCAGAACTTGGCTGTAAATAGAACATAATAAATAGGCATGTACCTACCCACAATTTTACGAATGCATGCTTCTAAGAATTCTAATAAACAAAGCTAGGCTCGTTTCCGAAATAATTGCTCACTTGTGGTATACCCTGTGCTGGAATTCCTGGAATAATCTGTGCTCCAGTTCCGAGGTTAAGATTCTGATAAAAATCAGATCAATGAAAGTTATATGGTAATCGTTTGAACAAATAAACGCAAAAAAGTGTAGGTATGTCTAACCGGTGGTGGCTTAGCTGCTTTCATTCTCTCTATGTCTTGCAAAGAGACAAATTGAACCCCGCCTGGAGTACCGTTATTTATTCCCTTTGAAAATATTTAAATGGCGATTAAATTCAATTTTTGGTTTCGTTCTCCATTTAAGAGAGTTGGTGAAGTCGTATCCGAAGAAGATTCTTACCGCAAAACTGAGAGCATTAGCATTAGCATTGGCATTACTTTGACTCAATGGTGAGACGCCACCGAATAATCCAAGGAAAGAGAGGATCTTAATCGAAATAAATGTTTTCGCGGTAAAAAAATGAGCTTGAATTGGTTTTCCTAATGAAGTTTACAAAACTAACCATTTTTAGAATATCTGAAAATGAACTTGTTGTATCGGTGAAACAACGACTCTGGCAAAAGATAGGTAAACGTAGTTAGGTATTGAATTGAGTGGAAAAATCCATTGATGTAATTTTTTTTACCCTTTTTGAAGAACCAAATGCACCAATATCGATAATGTGACGAGCGTTTTTGTGAAATACCTACAAGAATAATCAACTCAAGTTCAGCAAAGTTGGTATCCAGCAATTAGATCAACTCTCTGTCTCCTTAATTTTGAAAAAGTAGCGAAGAAAGATTATATCATAATATACCTCTACGTAAGGTGAAGTAGTTTTGGAGACCGTATCTGCTAGACTCTGGAACCGAAAACGTAACAATTTTTAAATTTCGATCGTTTAAAATGAACCTATATCTACAACATGATGAAATACCTTCCATAAGCTTAATGTTTTAGTTTTCTTTTCTTCATTGGTACTTTGAATCTGGATTTTAAAAAAAATATTCAATGTATCTACACTATGGCACAAAAGTTTTGACCACTCCAAGATACTTATCCTCAGATTGGGAAAAAATATTTCATTCCACAAAAAGAGAAACCATCTCGCCTACATCTGATCTCAATCCGGAGGTATATGTAAAGACAGTAATCATAACTTTTGTGCCACACTGTATTAAGAGCCATCAGTAAGCTAGATTGACGATTTCTCGAAAAAAAAATTCGATCTCACATCCTCTTTCCATTCTTCTAAAATTTTATCGACGTTTTCAGGTTGAACGTCGGCAGGGATTTCTTGCACAGGTTTAATTTCTTCCGAAGCAAGCTTATCCTCGTTTCGTTGATCAGAGATTTTTAATCCTGAAATATTACTTTGAGGACTAGATTTTCCACCAGATATTGAGCTGCTTGTTTGATTCTGCGATGAAAATTACGTTTGAAAAATTACAACGATTTGAAAAAAAAATATTCACGTTTTGTTTCTCAAGTTGAGCAGGTATAACTAGATATACCTACTTTCGCGACTTCTGAATCTTCATCATTTACTTTTTCTGTATTCTATTCATAAGAGCAGAGTCGAAATTGATATAATACCTATGTTGAAATTTGAAAATAATTTGTAGGTAGAATGGTAATTTACCTTCGAAGACCATAACCACGACGGTACATAATCGCTAAATAAATCTCGTGGTTCTAGTACATGATTCGTGCTGCTGGGGAATCCTTCAACCGTTAACCAACTTACTATGTACACTATCAAAATTACAAACGTTTTCGAACGCATCTTATCAAAAAAAAATTCCTAGGACTTGAAACTTCAATGCAAAATTGCACACAACTTTCGACTCCTCGCTGCACTAACGTTGACAGGACGGTAAAAAATTGGTTTAATTTAACCGAAAAGTATCGACGTTCGTGCAATAGGTAGGTATGCGAGTATAAGTTTCCTGATTGCGACAAATACGCTACAACAGGTGTCATAGCAAAGTCATATGTCTGGCAGATAATAGTTGTAAAGTGATTAGGTACAGCGTTGCGTAGAGCTCGTGAGTAAAACAGTTGGCGACTTGGCACGAGCAAAGTCGACATTTGTTTTTTGAAATTCTGCATTCGAAATTCAGACGGAATTTTCTCTCAAGCTGCGAATATCCTACTTCATTCCAACGTGAGCTCAATTGCATAGAGAAATCGAAAAGAGCGAACGAGTAAATGAACTCAGAAATTTACATTCGTCGAATGAAAACGAGCCGTTGAATACAAGTATAAAATGAAAAGGACAATTGAAGGTCAACATACGTTCATTAGAGAAAATATTATGCATAGGTATTCAGGCGTTTCGTAAATTCTTTTAATTTGAAAACGATCGAGTTCAATGATCGTATTTTTGCGATGATGGCTGCCGTCGTGGTGTCAAAATAATGATGAGGAAATTTCCATTTTATGTTGAAACTTGAGTTTTTTTTTCGACTGTTGAGAAATCATACGAAAATTGGAATCGTGATTTCAGTTCTTCAATTTTGGCTTTCCTTTCTTTTCTCGGCTTCCACTTCATCGTCTACTGCTTTAATCATTTTACTCAATAAATCGATACCGTTTTCAAGTCTGTTTTTGTATTGTAATTCAAAAAAGTTCTGAAATTGGAGGGGGGAAAAAACTTTATCAAAGAAGGAAGAACATGCATTATTTTAATAATTTTTCAAAAAATAATAAATTTCTTACTTCTTTTTTAATTTTAGCCAAGACTGGTTGGCTGATAGAGATTGAGTTGTCTTCCACATGCTGCGATAAAACGAATTAGGTGGTATTCAATTAAAAACCTCGAGCAATTTCATAAAAATCGTTCATAAAAATTTTTCAACAATAATATCACTTGTCACCTTTGTCATGATGTATTTGTAATGTAATATTTCTTCAATTTCGCACAATTGATGTTGCAGCGCCGTTTTCATGAAAATCGCATCTTCTACGTAATAATCGTCGGAATCTTGTAGCTCTTTCTAATCAAATCGATAAATTGAATGTAATAATTGATTCGAATTTGCGATTAAAATTTATAAATTTCGTACCAACCTTGTACGATTCGTCGATATGTTTATCTCCAAAACCAAACCAAGACAATACCTTTAAAATTTACAGCGGATATTAAAACAAATTACCACCTATGACTTTTAATTCGTTGCATCAATATCAATATGAATAGGTAACTCACATTGTACAGAATAGACATCAGTACATTCCATAATTGCCAAAACAACGCTTCCTACGCAGCAGACAGAATTGCCGGATCATAAAAATGAAAACAAATCGCCTACAATTATATTTTCTTACATTTTCTGATCTCAAAGCAGACCCTTTTGCACCCATATTTACTGCGAATTTTATCCCATTTATTGTCAGCTGGTTTAGGAAAAAAAGAAAACAGTTTAGAAAACTGAAGACCTACCAGGTATCTAGATGTTGTTTGTAGAGAAACAGACGTGTGTGTTTTAATGATGATTTATTGATTTCTTACTTTGGCGTATTGTTTCGACTTGTCATCCATTTGTGACTTGAGGTTCTATTGTATGTTTAAGAAAGAAAATACCTACATAATTATATTTATACAGGCTAAGTACAGCTTTCAAAGTGTTTACCAGCGATAAAAATTAATCATACTTGCGTCAACAGGCTACGCAAATAAAAACAATAGGTAGGTACCTATTGTACATATACGCTTACTTGTAACGTATCCTTGGCTATTTCTTTGAACATTTCTCTCGGCGAATTCATCTGTAAAAATATAATACATGCTTGTTGAGAAGAAATTCTTTCTTTTATAAGTACCTAATATAACGTGGATTCCTTTTGCTCAACTCACCATATTCGTTACATAATTCAGAACAGTTTTAGTTGAAAGAACTGGTAAATCGTCGTCCTCATTGTCGAGTTTCTAAGAAATTCAAAACAACATATTAAACGCCACATTCTTTCAGATAGGTACCTATAGGTGGTATTAAACTTGCATAGTTAATAGTTGCTGTAACTTGAATAGTAGGTACTTACCATACCGAAAGATACACTGGCACATGTCACCATCATCAGAATTCGCATCGGTATCATTTTTGATTTCCTCAATTCGTAGGTTTCTTTTTGAAACGAAACGTGAGCGTGTTGAAAACATAATGAAGGTTAAAACAGGCTTTCTCGTAGGGTACCTTCATGTACTCGTGGGTAACAATTTTGTGGTTTAATTCTTCGCGTGTTTACCTGTTACCTCCGCAGTGGAAAACTTATCACAGCTTTATTGTACGATTGGTAAATTTTTTCGAAATTTTGTGAAAATGTCTGTCATATGGTCTCTGTTTTGAACGAATTGTTGGCGGAGTGTTCATTTGTGCAAATTAAAAAATGTATAAATGCATACCTCTTACCTACACACATATCTACGTTGCGTACCTATACATATAGGTAGGGGCGTAGCCAAAAATTTTCAAATAGGGGGGCCGAGTCGGGACCATAAAAAAATGAGGGGGGCCAAAAAAAGTGTATGCTGATGAAAAAAAAAGGTA
>FIZT01005777.1:0-10444 GCA_900065295.1 Paracoccus marginatus
CGTGACATTCAAAAATGTCATTTTGCGTTTCTTGTTTTACCAACTTTTATTTTTTATTATTATTTTTTTTACCGACTTTTAAACAGTAATTTCCAAAATTCGCAACAACTCCATACCCCTTCCCTAAAAAAGTCGGTCATCTTACGCAGCCTGCGTAAGAGTTTTTTCGTGTTGCTCTACAAATTCAATCAAGTTTTTCGATCAAAACTGAAAAAATGAATTTTTTGACATTTTTCTTGCAGGATTTTCTCTTGAAAAATTCATTTTTTCAGTTATGAGCGAAAAGCTTGATTAAAGGGCCTAAATCATGGTATAGTTTGAGCTTCTGAACTCGACAGAGCATTTTAAGTGCGATACGATGTCTGGACTTTTTGCATTTTTTGAATGTAAGACTTTTCGCTAAAAAAAAATTGTTTGGGCTTTTTTGATGAAAACTTAGAGACTGTTCATAAGCTCCGCAAGTTTTTTTCAAACCTTAGGGCGGTACGGGTAGGCATTAGTTTGAAAAAATATACCTATTCAAACAAATGTACAGTACACGTAACTTATCAAACACAACAATGTCTAACTTACGAGTATTGCAGACGCTAAAATTATACGCATGGGAGCCGAGTTTTGAAAAAAAAGTGCAATCGATTCGAAATGAAGAAATGAAAATACAAAAGAAGCTAGCATTCTTGATGGGTTTTACATCTTTCGTCTGGAGTTCCGCAAGTTTTTTTGTAATACATATAGCTTTCTTTTAAAACAAAATATTATAGGTACCTACATAACGACGGTGTTTTTAAAAATATTTCATTATTACTTATTCTGAAGGCATATTCAGTTTCATTCGCCGTCTATGTGTTATTGAGCGACAAAAATGTACTGACTGCTGAAGTGGCCTTCGTATCGTTGGCGTTGTTCAATATTATGAAATTCCCTTTATTAAGGGCGCCATCGGCCATATCGAATTTGGTACAAGTACGTTGCTGTTTTCTGCTAAAGAAGATTTGTTTATTTAAAAAATTGTTTGATGTAATAGGTACCTACTTATACTTTACAAAATTTCAGACTGTCGTTTCGATCGACAGATTGAACAAATTTTTAAATTCTGAAGATCTAAGATTGGACGACGTTACGCATGAAAGAAGATGTCGGTTTCCAAGTGAATTGTAAAATTAGATAATTCCATGACCTGGACAAGAAATTTTGATTTTTTGCAATATTCCAGCCGAAGCATTGGTCATCGAAAACGGATCATTTTCGTGGGACGGACCCAAAGCATCGGCTATTCTCCGCGATATAAACGTGAAAATTTATCCCGGAGCTTTGGTAGCTGTCGTGGGACCTGTTGGTTCGGGTAAAAGTTCCTTAATTTCTGCATTTCTTGGCGAAATGTACAAGTTATCTGGCGTTGTAAATACCACAGTAAGAAAAATGCCCTATACTTTTTCCCTGGCAATCGTTAGCAGAATACCAGCAGCGCGTATCATAATATACAATATTTTTTTTTTTTTAATTTCAACATTAGGGAAGCATTGCATACGTACCTCAACAAGCCTGGATTCAAAATGCCACCCTCAGAGATAATGTAACTTTCGGGGAACCTGTCAGAAGCTCTTATTACAACGAGGTGCTGGAAGCATGTGCTCTGAAACCTGATTTGCAAATATTGCCCGCTGGGGACTTGACTGAAATCGGTGAAAAGGTAAGAATCATTATGATTCTGATGGTTCTATTGCACTATGTACCCTATCATGTTTCTTGTAGCTGCCCGAATTGAAAAATTTAGGTTTTTTTAGTAATTTTTTCCCATCTCCAACCCCCTGCCCCCTCAGGCTCAAGATATATAATAAATTTTTTGATAAAATTCCAAAATTCATTTTTTTTTTCAAATTCTAAAATTGATTTTTCGAAAATTTTCCAAACATTTTTCAATCAATTTTTAAAACGTTATAAATGAAAAATTTTTAGAATTGATATTTTTCAAGAAATCCCTAAAATTTTCCACCATAAAACTACTTCCTTGAAAAATTTTAAAATTGTTTTTCTGAAAAACTTCCGATGCTCAAATTAATTCTTCGTAAGTTCATTTTTTCGGAGCTGCCCTAAATGGGCAGAAATGCTCGTTAAGGTACACACTACTCACTACTGCAGATTTTATTTATCGTCTCAGGGTATAAATTTGAGCGGAGGACAAAAACAAAGAGTCAGCTTGGCCAGAGCGGCATACTGCGAAGCTGATGTCTATTTATTGGACGACCCTCTGAGTGCTGTCGATTCTCGCGTTAGCAAACACATATTCCAGAAGCTCATTGGTCCAGGTGGTATGCTGAAAACAAAGGTAAGTTTAGTATCCATAGGTCATTTGATGAATTTGAATTCTTTCCCACTATAATCCTTCACGTTTTTCTTTTATCTTTCGCAGACTCGTGTGCTAGTAACTCACAGCGTAGCGTATTTGTCTCAAGTCGACCTAATCGTTGTCATGAAAGACGGATTGATTTCCGAATCTGGTACACTTGAAGAATTAATGGGCAATAAAGGAGATTTTTCTGAATTTTTAATCAATTATTTGAAAGAAAATGCGGATTCTAACGAAGAAAGTTCGTGTAGAAAAAGAAAAATTTCATGAAATAATTTTCAATAATTAATTACCCATGCTTAAAATTTTTCACTAATGTCATTCTCAGATTTTGAGGAGTTGATGAATGTTCTGGATGAGAAAAAATTAACCACTGAAAAATTTGTCAGGCATGGATCAACGAAAAGTGAAAGTCGTTCAGTAGCATCGTTGAATAGGTAGGTACCTATTTATATTTTTCTTGGTGAAGTAGATTACTCAGAAGTCAGAACTGTTTTATTTTATCCTATCCTATTTCCTCGTTTACAGACAACCATCGATTCGTGACGAGAAAAGAATATCCGCCAAAAAATGCGACACCTTCGAAAAAGTCCCTGCGGGAAAAAAGTTAATCGAAGAAGAGAGCGTAGAAACGGGAGCTGTTAGTATTTCTGAGATTCTGAGAACATTACTTATTTGATTTTGTGCGATTTCAGAAATTTTCGGACCCTGTTTACAGATAAACTGGGGCGTTTTCGTGTGCTTTATGCGATCAGCTGGATTTTTCGTAACATTTTTAATGATGATAAGCAACATTTTGCTTCAAGCTTTATCCGTAGCGTCCAATATCTGGTTATCAGAATGGACCGATGATCCTAACGCTACCACTCCCGAAGGCACTCAAAATATAGACGAAAGAAACCACTATCTTTCAATTTTCACTGTGCTAGGATTATCAAAATGTGAGGGGAGCAGTTTTTAAAAAATTCTGAAAAGTAATGAGAAATTTTTTTTTCTTCAAATTTTGTTCCAGGTGTAACGCAATTCATGACCAGTATCTTGGTTCGCACCGCATGTTGGAACACCGCGAAAGTTTTGCATAAGCTGATGTTGAAAAATCTGTTCCGTTTACCTGCATCATTTCTGGATGTGACTCCCAGCGGACGTATATTATCTCGATTTTCGAAGGATATCGAAGTGGTGGATAATAGCCTGCCTGATCAAATCGCCGGATTTTTTTTTGGTTTCGGTGACGTACGAGCGTAGAATGTAATATTTCAATTCTTCGAATTTAAACGGAATGCTAAAGAAAAGTACTTAATTTTTCAGGTCATTATTAGCTTGATTTTTGTCGCCTCCATTACTCCTATGTTTGCTTTCGCTGTTGTGCCTATTGCTGTAATTTATTACCTGATTCAGGTGAGAATTTCATCAGGTTAAAATTTTTTCCTGTTCGATTTTAGGCTATAATGCGAAATTTTTTCTGATTAGCGATTTCATGCGGCCAGTTCGAGGCAGCTTAGACGACTGGAATCCGTTTCGAGGTCTCCTATTTATTCGCATTTTGTCGAAACAGTCGTCGGTTGGTATTTTAAATTTATCAGGAAAATTTAAACTGAGAGAATATAATTTCTTTCGAAAACTTTGCAGGTTTGCAGTCAGTTAGGGCGTACGGATTGTCGGAGAAATTTATTCAGCAGTCGAAAGAAAAAGTAGACTTGAATCATCAAAGTTACTACCTTAATATGGTTTCAAATGAGTAGGTGCCCAACCAACGAAATCGTACAAAGTTACATTTTTTATTATGTGAGAATATTGAGCAATTTTTAAAATTGTTTTCGATGATTTAGCTGGTTTTCATTGCGCTCGGGAACTATTAGCAATGTAATTATAATGCTGGCTGCTTTATTTGCTGTATTAGATAGAGAAACTATCAATCCTGGAGGTGCTGGACTGTCCATAGGATATACGTTAATGGTACCTATGTGATTTGCATCTGAAGTGTAGTATTCATTTTTTTAAAACGTGAATTAACGTATATTTGATTATTTGGCAGCTTGCTTTTACTTTGAGTTATACTGCATGCCAATCCTCATGTATAGAAACGAACATCGTAGCAATCGAAAGGATCAAAGAGTACTGCGAGACCCAACAAGAAGCAGCTTGGGTGATACCGAACGAGAATGTTCCACCGACATGGCCTTCAAAAGGTGAAATAAATTTTCAACATTTCCAAGTCCGGTATCGAGAAGGACTTCAGTTGGTTTTGAAAGGAATTACGTTCTCTGTGAACGGTGGCCAGAAAGTAATTGATTTTCAGTCGAGATAAACGAACGAGTAAACTTTCTCGTTCGACGAACGCGCTAATTTTTTTCACCTCAAGGTCGGCATCGTTGGTAGAACTGGGGCTGGTAAATCGTCGTTGACTTTGAGCTTGTTCAGGATACTAGAATCGGCCGGAGGTAGAATTTTAATCGACGGTGAGGATATTGCTGGCCTAGGACTGCATACTCTTCGTTCCAGATTGACTATTCTTCCTCAGGTACACTCGAAGTGAGCTTGAAACGTTCGAAAGCGCAGATTGAAATTCTCTGATCTTCTTCCAGGACCCAATAGTGTTTGCCGGATCGTTACGAATGAATTTAGATCCTGTAGAGGTGCACTCAGACGATGATATATGGCGTGCCTTGGAGTTAGCTCACCTCAAGCCGTATATTTTGTCGTTAGATGGCGGACTCGGATACGAAATTACCGAAGGAGGTGAAAATTTCAGGTGAATTGGTCACACTCCCTTATGGCCTTATACGCATCAGTTTCAAGTCATTCATCAATCGAGTTTAAATTACAGTGGTGGACAAAAGCAACTGATCTGTTTGGCCAGAGCTTTACTGCGTAAAACGAAGATTTTAATTTTGGACGAAGCCACGGCTGCCGTTGATTTAGAAACCGATGACTTGATCCAGAGCACGATTCGTAAAGAATTCAGCGATTGTACGATACTAACGATAGCGCATCGACTGAATACAGTAATGGATTACGATAAGTAAGCAGACCTGCAATCATGAATTTGTGTTTGTGAACTTTTTTTCTCGATTAATTGAGGTTAATTTTTGTGCCAAATAGGATCATTGTCCTGGATAAGGGACTCGTGGTGGAATATAACTCGCCGAAAATATTATTAGAAACGAAAACTTCAATATTTTATAAAATGGCTGCCGATGCTGGTTTAGTGTGATTATTCTGTGTTCCGCCCTTATTCTTTTGTCTTCCTTTTTTTATTCAATTGCATTGATTTTTCATTTTTTGGGATTTTTTTTCCGCGCAAATATGACTATAAAGTGTTTTATTTATGGACTTGAACTGCTCCAAGCTCCTTTTGAGGCGTAATCACTTCCGTTAGCTCGAAAACTCAAGCGTGGTGTAGTACGTATTCTATAGACCGGCCGGCTAGCCTACAGGATACAAAAAATGAAGAGGAGGACAATAGACCTCTGTCCTTTTCTACACCTTTTTACAAACTACTTAAAACGAAACAGATATTTTGCCAAACCGAAGCGATAATGCAAAGTTTTTTTTTGCAAATCTGCAATTTCTGACGTGAAAGCTAACGTTTTTATCAAATTTTCGTTGTAATTACATGTGAGAGGCTTCGTGGAATCGTGACTTTGTATGAGGAATTTTTTCTGTCTCGCCTCTCGCCTCATTTATTTCCTTCCCAGGTTGACAGCTATACCAACCTCGTGGGCATTTTATCGCAAATTATGGTAAAACTGTTTCGTCAGTGTGACAGGTAACTAAATATTTTTTCACTTGAAAATGCGTCAACAAACGACTTGATTTTTTCGTATCAGAAATTTTGGTAATGCACCAACTTTCCTTCGAATATTTTGACTAACGGTTTAAAAAACAACTGATAATTTCGCTAACCGTTTCGAGCAACAACGCTATAACGAACTTGAACCATGTCTAAGAAGTGTCTTCAGTTTTTGAATAACGTAACAATCGAACCTGCCTTTTGCCTGTTTACGATTGTTTTCGTCATAGTCGACTCAACCTTTACCAATTTAGTACTGCAAAAAGCATGCCGTTCCAACTGCACCTCAGAACCAGACCTGAGTGCACCTTGCGACGACGAAAAACAAGGAATACTTTTAGCATCGGAAGTAAACTCATTTTACCATTTAGTCATGCATATGGTGTGTGGGTTTTATTCAATAATGGCCGTCAGCTGGAGCGATATTGCCGGTCGACGCAGAAGACCGGTCATCTTCTTGCCCATCATTGGGCTGTTTCTGCAATCACTGGCTGGATGCTTGCATACGTATTTTTGGACGTGGGCTCCGTTGCACGCTGCCCAGTCTTATATCGCCGGCGCCATGATGACTGGCGGAGTGACCATGATGAGTTTGATAAGTTTCACGTACATTTGCGACGTAACCGACGTGAAAACTCGCATGATGAGCTTGGGACTTTTAACAGCTGCCCGAACTTTCGGCGATTTGGTCGGATTCTCTAGCTCTGGATTTATTCTGCGCGGTGTGGGCTTTTTCTATACGTTTTTATGTTGCGCGACGTTATCGTTGGCGGCGTTCGTCTTGGCTGTGGTTTTTGTCAAAGATGTGTCGGTGCCGTTGGAAAAGAAGCCTCATTTGTGTCAGTGTTTCAATTTGATGCGGCTCGTTGACTGTACCAAAGTGGTGTATAAGAAGAGCTTGGGCAGGAGTAGGATCGTCGTTACGATGCTGTTGGCGATTTACGCGCTGGTCTTTTCCACTACTCAAGGTGGGTGTTTGCAGATAGTTTTGAATATTTTTCAATCTGACGAGCGATTTTTGGTGGTTGGAATTTCAGGAGAACGCAGCGTGCAATATTTATTTCTTCGGTATAAATTTCATTGGGATGAACGAGACTATAGTTTTTACGTGTTTTACAGATACATCGGCGTAATTATAGGTAGGTATGAATTTTATTGATAAAGCTGATAATTTCGATGGTGATTTTTATTGTCATTTTCATTTCACAGGAAGTGTATTTTGTTCGGTAGTTCTGAGTAAAATATTGCAAGTTCACGATGGGCTGATTGGGATGTTTGCAATATGGTGGGATGCAATGGCTGCCTTAGGATACCTGTTCGCCAACCAAACTTGGCATCTCTTTGTGGGTAGGTATTTGGTGCAGATTGTATACCTACGAAGTACGTACACTACTCATTATCATTACCTTATTTTCATTTTTGTTGCAGTTCCACTGTTTGATGTGTTTCACGGTACCGCATTCACAGCCTGTTGCGCTTTTTATAGCAAGTACTATACTAGTGATGAATTTGGTGCGTGTAATTCACTTCAGTGATATGTGTACATTCGCTAAACGAATCTTATTTTCTTATTGATACATTTTATTGATGGTTTTTATAGGACGACTGCATTCTTTTCTTGGAATTTTGGCATTTGTTATTCCGATTTCTCTTCCGGCTTATAATGAAATTTTTAGGAGAACTTTGGATGTTTTTCCTTCGGCTTATTTCATTTTGAGTATTGCAGTGAACGTAATTATTTTTCTATTGTATTGGTGAGTATCTAGGATTAATTTTTTTCTGAAAGATTGGTGCCTACAAATACACAGCTTACTATAAAATAAATATCTAAATGTTGGCTATTTTCAAGACTAAAGTTGACAAATTTTTTTTTGAAGCCCCCAGCTTTCTGGCTGTCACTATCGTCCCTGTATCTACTTGAGAAAAAATTTGAAATAAAAAAATTTTCACCGCATTTTTTTCAATTTTCAGGGGTTCTAAAAATTGATTCAAAAGAACCAAAATTTGATAATTTCAAGATATTTTAAGATGAAACGAAAAAAATTTTTCTCACGAATCAAATCTATTCTATCCATCTTTTTTTCACTCTATATCCATTCAAACAGCTTTAGATATTTTTTTATCTCTTAGAGAGCCCCTACCTCATAAATGGACGGAATTCGCTTGATTTCAAGACTGTTTGAGGGTCCCTCGAGGGGTAAAAAAGGTATTTGAGGACATTTGGGAACATATGGAGTAAAAATAAGAGGAATAAAATGGTTATGATTCGTTAGAAAAATTTTTTCCGCGTAATCCTAAAATATCTGGAAATTGACGATTTTTTTTCAATCAATTTTTAGAACCCCTGAAAATTGAAAAAAATCGGTGATCTTTTTTACTTTTCTGGGGTCTCAATAAGGTCGATTACGTAGAAAAATTCGAAAAATGATTTGAATTTTTTTTTTCACAATTTTTTCTGAAATTTGAAGCTTTGATGTGAAGAGATAGGGGTTAAAATTGAGTCAGGGTCCTGAAATTTTTACCCTACCCCGTTATTTTGACGTCGTTTGGCAGTTTTTTTTTTCAATTTTTTTTTAATGAGTCAGAGGCGTTTAAAAGTACAAAAATCGATTTTTTCACTTTTTTCCACCGGTAGGTAAACAGGCCAATTTTGGCAAAAAAATTTCCTCGTATTTTTATACACCCCTCGCCTAATTTTCATCGAAATTCGTTATTTTTCGCCATTTTGGTTTTTTAAATAATTTTTATTGGCTTGATTCGAATTTTGGTATAATTTCATTCATCGTCATTTTGCATTGACCACGAATACGTACTTTCAGGAAATCATACTCGATGAGTAGAAAATTACAAATTCAAAAACCATTGGTAAAAGAAGCAGTACCAATGATAGCTGTGACTTGACAATGATCGTAAAGTTACTACCTGTAAAAATGATGTGAAATTCAGAGAAGCTGGTCCGTTTTCGTCACTTTCAGAAGCAGCTTTCTACAATTGATAGCACTTGTGGATGTAAGTAGGTACTATATCTGAGTATTTGTCGATATAAAAAATTGGCGGAATAAAATACCTACATGTGTTCAAGTATTTTTTCAATGCTCAATGTACATTATTTTATTTTCGCGAATTCGTGATAACTTTGACGCAAAAAAGAGAGGAATAGGTGCCTATCTAAATTTTAATAGATGTCCATTTCTGATAGTGAAGTAAACTCGTCATCTGCATGCGATGGCAGAAAAATCCTCTCCTCTCGGAATTAACCTATATCTCAGTTCGAAAGACGTTGAGATACCTACCAACTTGAAACGTGTATTCAAAGAAGTAGGTACTGACGTCAGAGCCTATGTATGGATGAACAGAGTAGGTAATCATTTTATTACCTAATTAATCCTTCGAATTAGGACGCGAAGAATATTTTTAAAAGTTATTATACCAAACTGAGAAAATTATGAGTCACGATGTGTGCTTGCGTTAGTGATAGTGGGTACGATAAACAAAATCGCATAAAAAGAGTTGAAAACCGGATCGAACGTGTCGATGTCGATATTTCAACTATTGGCTTGTACACCCTTTGTTCGAGTTTGACCATTGCCCCCAAGGTTGGTAAATTTAGATAAAGCTAAGTGCAACTAGACAACAGAGTTTTACAATCGTTGATAATAATTTGCTATCTTCACATTTTATTTGCAACGCAGTTGTATACTTTGAAAAGAAATAATCAACTTGAGTAGGTACCTTTAAAGTAACTTTAATGGCAATGACTGATAATGAAAGTACGAATTTGATTCTAGGACCGACCGTGTTCTATTCTTCGGATGGTTATGGATGAATTTAAACCGCGTGAAAAAGCATACTATATAATTGATGAGATTTGGCGAGCATTAAGTGCAGTTTATACCTATCAAATCACTTATTTTCAGTCCTGGTATCAGACTCAAGTACTTTTTCATCCGTTATTTTTATTTTTTTAATTTTGTTTTTAAAGTTAGAAGTTTTATTATGTAATAAAACTTGAATTTCAGCTTCGATCGAGAACAACTCATTCGTTTAATTAGAGCTTCGATTCAATACACGATGACTTCATTCGAGGAATAATTCAAGAAGAATTCAAAGAACGTACAAAGTTTACAATTGCTCATCGATTGAATGTAGTTTTGGATTGTGACTAGTGAGCTCTTTCAACAAACCTATTTATGCTGGATTTTGTCAGTTAATCTTCTCTAAAACTTGATGATTTTTTTTTAAAATAGCTGAAAATAAGAAAATTTCACGAAATTGAGCTAGAGGTCTAAAATTTGGTTTACCCC
>FIZT01005785.1:0-17392 GCA_900065295.1 Paracoccus marginatus
TTGAGTTCTAAAACTTTTGTTTGAAAATTTTTTTTGTAGCTCCCTTTTTGGAGGGGATTATCGACAACTGGTTGCAAACTAACAAACCGGTTTCAAAAAAACATATCACATTTTATTTGCCTCAGTGTGTAGAGTTTATTTCACCAAAAAACCCGAACTCCCTTTTTTTTTTTTACCAAAACGGGTTTCTTCATCACCGGACAACCTGTTGCAGGGCTGAAATTTTGACCATTGATCCTTCATGCTTTCATCTCTGGAAACACCAGCCCGTTTAACCACCCCGATATCTCTTTTCAGTCCAGAGATATTAGAACATATTCGAGGTGGCCAAGACTTTTGTGCCATACTGTATTTATAAACAACGTATTGTTTATATCCCTCGTAGCGGCAGCAGCACCCGCTGTTTCGATTTGCTTACGTATTTCTTCAATATTTACAGTAGCGTTTGGATTCCGCATGAGCTCCAACTGAACCTGTTCTTGTAGGGTTTTTTTCATGTTTTCCATTTCTTTGCTCATCTGTCTCAACTCTTCGGCCAAAATTTCGATGTAATTAGTTACGACGGTATTATGGAACGTGTTGAATACCTCATGCAATCCATACTCGGATATCACAGTTAATTCTCCTATTAACTTTTCCTAAAAAGTTATGCAGTAATAGTTATCAGTAAACAAAATAATTGAATCATAGGAAAGGTATCATGACAAAAATATTCATGTCGTAAATGTAATGTTGATTTGCATGACAAAAAGAAGTTATGTGAATTAAAATTTGACAAGTTGACATGTAAGAAACCGCATGACAAAATTTGTCTTACCTGATTACATTTTACATAAACATTTTTTATTAGTATACATTTTATCGTGAGTTGCACCGTTTCGGATTTACAAGGGATAATGTTGATTTTGGGGGTGAGGGTCACTCAAAATGGCCCCTCTATGTTGGCTCCCCAACTATACATATTGGAAAAAAATTAGAATTAAAAAAAAAGTGTTGAATAATCAAAAACTGGGACTTTTTCGTCCAATTAAACTTTTCGTTCGCAGGAAAATTTCCCTACGCGGTCTCGATCTGCGCTTCGTCTACTCCAGGTGGCACTTTTGAGCCAAACCAACCGTTTAGAAAAAATTACCCATTGCTCGGCGTGCGAGCGAGTTATTGACACGTACAGAATGTGTTTTTTAGCCCTACTCCGCTGCTCTCTGCGCGGCCTAAACCCGAAGACGAATTTTTTCCCCACGTTATCGAATTGTTTATTTATCGTTACAATTGGTAAGTGTATTTTGAAAGCGGTGTTTTTCTTTCTGGTTCGTCTTATTTTTTGCTGCAGCCGGACGAGTCGAGTGGTTTTTTCACCGACGCGTATCATAACAAAATAGATAATCCGTTTTGGAATTCGTTACGGTGATTTTATCTATATCGCTGCTGCGAGAATGTTGGGAATGTTGCACGTTGCGAATTAAACCCCTCCTCTGGTCTCAGCCCTGCCAGTGTCTAGCGTCTGCCCCAGACCCGCGAGCAAATCTACCAAAAATAACCGGCCTGCTAAATTTCACCTTTCTTTGGTTCGGTATGCGGTGTTTCAAAGGGTATCAAAAATGGTGTAAATGAAAAGTATATATTTGCCAAGTGAAAGAAGACTTTCCTATTGAGAAATCATCCAAGGTAAATATGGCCCGGGGCGAGGGGGCCGGGCTGGCGAATAATTATACGCCGGATGCGTCTTTCTTGTCTTGGTCGTTGACTGGGTACATAAATTACGGACGAAATGACGAATAAATTATCGCCGGTGGTTTGGTAGCCTTTTCTTTTATTTTTTTATTTTTTTTTTATTGTCTTTTTTGAATGGAAATGATGTTTTGAAAGTTAGAACTTTTTCCCCAGTCTTTAGCGAATGAAATGAAAGTGTAGGACTGTGGGTATCTTATGCGTTGGCATCAGCTTTGTAGTTGTATTTTTTTTTTTTTTTTCAATTTGAGACTGTATTCCTGAAGTCGATGGATCTGTTATTAGGCGTCAAAAGAGAGCAAGTTCGCTTTAAAACGGCTTACATTAGTTGAAACTGAAAATATACCACAATTATTGGTGTTTGATGTACGCTGTACAGTTGGGATGCACTGACGAGAAATGTGACACCTAAACCATACAATACGAGAGCGTGTTAGTACACCCAAAGAAGAACCACATTAGAAGACACCAAAGCAACACTCCAAGTACCTATGCAGAGAAAGGGCACAGGAATTTAGGTGGCAAAACTCTTACACGCGTTAGTACCTCATTTAAATTCAACAGACACGAACAAAATGAAGATTTTAATAGTTAATTAGCGAAAATACCAAATTGCTGGATCGTCGCGTCGACGCAACGACGACGTGCGATCTGCCAAGGTACGTAAGGGCGGGCGAGGCGTTGCGTTAATTTTACGATTTCAATTATCTAGCGTAAATTGCTCGGTGTTGATACACGCGTTCGGGTGTTAGGAATAAGACGCGCGAATTTCTATTTCTATACAGAGAATGGGAAATTACCTACCCGAGTGTAGTGGCTTAGATTCCTTTTACGGCGAATGCTAATATCGTATGTCTGCCGCCTCGCCTTCCTCCTTAGCCTTCCGATCACTTTGGTTTGGTGTTCGTATGCGTCGCTGTTTTCGCAACAGACTCGGCGGTATTACTTGTTGATTACGTTTTGAATATGTAATGTCATCGATAAGATTAAAATTTCCAATTTGTTGCTGGCTGGCTGGCGTGTAAGTGTAGGCAGGTTGGTTGCCATGGGGATCTAGAGAAAGTAGCGGAAATTTTTTGTTAATTTTATTCACACCCTGCAAGACGTTTTGTAAGGCGAAATGAAACAGGAGGAGGGAGTTAAAAAGGCGCCAGAGTTTAGCTTGTGTCTTTTTTGCTTTTTTTTTTTTACGAGTAAGGAGAAAGAAATATTCGGCGTGTTGCTCGCATTTAATAATAAAAGCCCCGGTAGTAGGACATTTTCGTCGGTAAGACTATAAGATTAATGAATCTGGCCGGCCGGTGTGTAACTAAGTTGATACTAATTGGGTTGGATTGTTTGGGACGGTTGAGAAATCAGGAGAAGCGAAAGGGGAAATATTACCTACTATTATGTATACTTTGCTTCTCGCACGTTGAACTTATCTTTTTAAATTTACCATTTTGCAAATTTTTGTTGTGCCTATATTTACCTACACGACATTTGCAAAAAAATTTAAATCGAAATCGGTCAACAATTTTTCAAAAAGTTTGTTGACCAGTTCTCAAGAACTTGGGCAACGATTTTTGAAATTTTATTCATCAACTATTTCCCTAAGTGTTAGATGAGAAGCCAGCGTGAAAAAAAATCAACTTCCAGTACGTTTGGTGAAGATTGTATAAAAGACTCGCGTCAATCGATCGTATTTGGCATTGTTTATTATCAGTGGCGTGTTTGCAGCTGAGGATGCATCCTTCATCTTTTTCCTTTTTTTTCTGCTCCGCTTCCATTTTCCGTTTCCGAACTAGAGGATTCTTCCTTTTTTTACCCCTTACTTCGGGATGTACAATAACTGAATCGCCATCGACGCCGTCAGCCTCACAATCACTCACTAGAACACTATTCACTTCCATTTTTGGCTAAAAATCATCGTCTAGCGTCTACTAAATACTACTAAAATAAACGTGCGAACTGCGATGTTTTAGTGTCAAAAGGTACTAAACGTGAATATGTACGTGTAAGTACGAAGATAATTCGATATTAAAAAACACGATTGAAAAAAATCATTCACAATTTCGAGGATAATTTGAAACTTGATCAACAATTTTACAAAACATTATTGAACAACAGTTTTTAGGAATTTTGCTTATTCCATTAACATTTTAGAGCCGTATTATAAGTAGAAATAAATATCGACAATTGAAATTCGATCAAGTTGAAATTTTGTTGATCAACATTATTTTATATGTTTCGATGAATAACAGTTTTCGAAATTATTTACGATTATGTTGATCAACACTTTTTAGGAATTTTTTTGATCTACAATTTTCCAAAACTTCGTTGGAAACGATTCGTCGCAGTTTTGTAGATCAGCAATCTTTCACTATTCTGTTGAACAGGTTTTAAGGTCTTTCAAAATTTTGCTGATTAACATTTTCCGCATTTTGATCTAACGAAAAATTGGTTTCTAAAATTTATTGATCGACATCACTTCACATACAGCTTACTTGATCTGAAATTTTTTTGATCAACAATTTTTTGCAATTTTGTTGAGTTTTCTGATCAACAATTTTCAAATTTTTTTTGTTCCACAATTTTTTGCAATTTTGTTGATTAACAATTCTTAACAATTTTTTTGATCAACAATCTTGAAGGATTTTGTTGATCAACAATTCTTTACACAATTTTTTACAATTTTGTTGATTTTGTCGTCAATCAACAATTTTCAAATTTTTTTTGCAATTTTGTTGATTTACAATTCTCTACAATTTTGTTGATCAACAATCTTTAAGGATTTTGTTGATCAACAATCTTGAAGGATTTTGTTGATCAACAATTCTTTACACAATTTTGTTGATTTTGTTGTTAATCAACAATTTTCAAGAATTTTTTTGATCAACAATTATTTGCAATTGTGTTGATCATTTATTGATCAACAATTTTTTACAAATTTGTTGATCAGCACGTGCTGAAAATTTTGTTGGTCAACAATTATCAAGAATTTTGGTCTTTTTAACATATTAACATTTACCCACATTTCAATTGAACATTTTTTTTGAAATTCATTGATCAACATTATCACGCTTTTTGGTGAAATCCATTTCTGCTCAACAGTTTTCCAACACTTTGTTGAGCGATTTACAGGAATTTTGTTCGAATTTTAGTACAAAAAACAAGTATATAGGTGGGGGAAAAGTTATATTTAAGCCAAAATTTCAGTTTTATTTTCAAAATTTTACCAAAAATTTTCGCCTTTGCTTCGCTCGGGCCATACCAAATTTCAATCAGCAAATTTGTGGCTTTCACCTCCCCCCCCCCCCCCCCCCCCCCAAAAAAAAAAAGCAAAAGTGAAGTTTCGTCTCTGAATTTAGGAACGTTCTTTTATCAGCATTTTTTTTTTCTCAGAACTTACCGAGTTAATTCACGATTCGATTCATAATCAATTCCTCCGTTAATTTTTCTATAGGCACGTTTGGTATTTTATTTCAACGCCATTCTCAAAGCCAGGTCTGAGGTTAGCTCCCCCACTTGTGAATTAAGCACCAGTCCAAAGGAGGTGTTGATTTTGGGCGTATGTAAAATTTACGATCTTGCACCATCTTGCTCGATTACACGGCGTAGGTCCAGGTATATACATTACGAAAATGTACGATTCATTTATCATGGCAACCGGACGTTGATACGAATAACCGCAACTGCGACCAGCGTCAAGATATAATGGTGGCTAATAAAAGGGCTCTGGTAGACAGCTAGTACATGCCATGCCACCAAAAAGTGCTTATACAAAGTCGAGCACGAGTACTTGCTAGGCGATTTTCGCACGTGTAAATGCCACACTCGCGTATAAATGATGTTATGATGACGAAAAAAATAAGCAGTACATGCTGTACGTACGTTTGAGCTATACGTACAAAAAATACGAAAAATGCTGTAACGATGGGTCTCGTTAAATTTGATCATCGATTGCTCCTTGCATAAATATCGGTGCATCAATTTTCGTGTTACATAACTAGCTGACTGTACGAGTAGTCAAAAATGGTATTTTTTGCTGTGGAAAATTTTCTCGGTTCGTTGGAGTACGATAATTGTTCATTTGCGTATAGTTCTAGAATGCATAGACTAAGTAGATACCGATAGTCACATACTAGGTAGATGCTATGCATGTATACCTACATATATGTACCTACCTAATGTATCTTTACACAAAAAAAGAAATTCATCTTACGACGTTGAATTTTTTATTCTCTCTGTTCCGGTACCGAGAGCATGTTTTTCATTGGAGAGTATGTTCTTTTTATTGTTTTTTAGGCTTTTCTGGAGATGGCAGACGAATCGGCAGCTACCTCGATGGTTAATTATTTCACCACTTGTACTGCTCAACTCAGAGGCAGAGCAGTCTACGTACAGTTTTCTAACCATAAAGAATTAAAAACTGATCAAACTCACAGTAATTCGGTAAGTTTACCTAGAAATTTATTGTATTTCAAAGGTGAGGTTTGAAATTGGCGAGGAGGTGACTATACATATGTGTAGACGCTGGACGGAGAAGACTCATTTTTAGAGCGCTTATCGCTTGTGTTTTTTCAATCGAGCTAAACCAAAAATTACTTCCTAAGTATTGGAAGATAACGACCTCAGTACCTGAGGATTACATTTATCTACATCTCATTTTACTGCGCATAAATTGTATCTATTAGGCTGGGTGCTGTATGTTTGTGTCGGCGAAAACGTGTCGGCTCAGACATTTCGCACATTCTTTCTTCTTTCTTTCTTCTTATTTTTTTTTCGCTTTCATCTACGCAATTCGCGTCGTATAATTTAAATATTATTTAAGCGAGTTGCAGTTTGGATATTTGAAAATTGTTTTCTATTTCCTCGGGCCATTGAGGCGGTTTTCTCGTCTCGCACAGGGTAAATTTTCAATTTTCTTTTGTTCGACACGAGAGAAGTTTAAGGAAAATTGGTATCATTTTTAGCTCGCGTATGCACGCGAGAGGCGAGGCGTATACTTAAAGTGGTATTGTATACACTATATCGCGAGGGAGATGAAGTAAAAAAAAAAAAGGAAAAAGGAAAAAAACAACCCCTCATAACCCGACCAACGAGCGAGAAAAAGAGGCCGATACTTTATTACGTTTCAGCTCGTTGAGAATAGAGAAAGAAGGCGAATAAAATAGAAACCTTCTTGACAAGCAGAAAATGTGCAGGAATTCGGTTAAAGTAGATTGAATTTTAAATTTTTATTAAAGAAAAAAAAAAACTCTGGTCGACTGGATGGCGCGGGCCGAGCTACATAGAGAGAGTTGAGCTGGCAGAAAGAAGTATTATAGTCATTCATGGGGAAAATTTTCTCACTGAAAAATCAGTTTCTGTTCTTTTTAAAGAAATTGATAACTCGGTTCGTCGATGAGACGGGGCTACCGGAGAACCCTTATCCTATAAGGTACCCCTCCCCCTTCCCCCCAGGCCTTCGTTTAATAGCTTACTCGCGTATGCAAGTCAACGAGAGAACAGCATACATACGTTGGGTGTGCTGTGTGGTAAACATCGTTATACGCGAGTTTATTTCGTTGAACCGCGTATATGAGAATAATTTGCCGGCGTCGGTCGTTATAAGGCCAGCAACACGTACAGCGAATCTCATTTAGGGTGCTGAGAAAAATCTTCTTCCCGGCGTCCGTCGTTTCCGTTCTTCAACCTCGTTTGGGGCATTTTTTTTCTGAATAATTAAAACAATTGCGAGCTTTTGGCCGCGAAATTGGAACGGAATTAGAAAAAAGGATGGAATTAGCGCAGCTGGCGATATGTTGTTTGGTGCGGTATCGATTTTTTTGGCCCATTTTGACCAGAATATGCCGGTGAAGGGCTAAGGGCTGGGCGATGCCACTGCCTTCTTCAAGTACAGTCACCGCGTTAATGAATAATTTAGTACGACGGAAGCTTAAATAAGAAAAAAAAAAACAGGTAAACGAGACAGGACTGGAAGAAAAACAATTTTAATTTTTAGTCGACGGAGACGACGCGTTCGGGTATAATTTTTGGGTAACAGCGTGAGCCGCATTCGAGAGAATATCGGAAGGGTAGTGGGGGAAGAAGGAAAAAGCTCGTTCGATGATCCGTATCGTCGATTGTTCGCGTATTTAACGAGCTTTAAAGCGAAGAATCTGCGGGAATATGGTGGCGCGGCGGCCACCGCAGCCCGTGTGCAGCAGCGAACGCTTGATTGTCGCGTGTAGCTTGTTTTCGGTTCCGCCGAAGCACCTTAATTATTCGTAAACCCAAGAGTGTAATCTACGAGCAGCAATGAAGAATCGAGCTCATTTTCCGAACAGTTTAAAAAGATACACCCCCCTCCCCCCGGCAGACGGCGCCTCGCTGGCTGGCTCGTTATACCAAATGTTCTTTATTCTTTGCGAAAAAGGAATTAGTCTTCGTCTTTTTGCCCGCCGCGCCGCTCCGCGGAGGCCTACCCTTTGTTCCTCTTCGTCGTGTGTATCCTCCTATGCGCGTTTCCGTTGATCTGCTGCCGCCGTATTGCCGGCTAGGTACGTATACCTATTACCTACCTACGTAGCTCGTCGTGTTCTATCGGGTACGATTTTGGCGCGAGAATAAATAATCCAAGTTAGCGAGTTAGCTTTTAACTAATTTATGTACTTTTGTTATGCTTGTTTTCTAATTAGGTTAGAACTTGAATGACGTTAGTGAGCTGCTTTCATTATAAATTTACCTTGACATTGTTATCGAAGTCCGAGCAACCGAGGAGGTGGCAAGGACGCCAGGGTGAACGTTTGAAAAGTCGTTCGTGTCGTTTCAATTTTTTTTTTCAAAATTGTAATGGCGAAATTTTGATCGAACTACTTATAATATGTACTTTTTCATTTTTGTTGGAAAATTTATTTCGCGTGAAAATCTTTATTCGTCTGAATACATTTTAAATCACGTGTTATATGGGTGTACTTGAAATGAAATTTTGAATGATGTTGGCTCGTTCCTCTACGTTTTCTGACCTTTCGATATGTCTAATTGTCTAATGTTGAAAAAATAGCCAAGTCTCAATCGTATTGTTCTATATCCGCTCTCTATTGCGGTGTGAAGAAATTTTATGATTGATTCGTGTTCTAGACACCTCTTTCTTTTTTCCCATGACTTGGCCCACCTTTCAATATTTCAAACGAATCTAAGGGTCCAACAGAAAAAACTTCCAAACAAAAGTCGTTCCACCACATCAGACGTACAATTTCATTTCTTATCGAAATTCATTTTAGAGCTATCCCTGGCCTTCAAATTTGAGAAATGTGGCTCGAGAAAAGAACAAAATCGTGTTTTCTGCATTTTTAACGAAAATTTTTGGAGATACGGTAAAATTTGTATCCACCAAAAGTATTCAGGATTAAATTTATTTTCCGGTGGGCCATACACGACCAGTTTTCTACCCCCTTTTTACCCTTAAATCAATTTTGATCGAAAAAAATTTCCTGCTGGTATATCACCAAACACATTTTTGCCCCTCTCACTCAATTTTCCCCAAAATTCGTTCATTTCTCGCGATATTCGTGATTAGTTTTCGCGCAGAAACTAAGAAACTCGTAAAAAACTACGAATATCACGAAAATAAACGAATTTTGGTAAAAATTGAGCGACAGCTAGGTGTAAAAATATGTATTTTGTGATATACTTGTGAGGAGATTTTTTTCGACCAAAATTGACCCATTTGAGGGCAAAAAAGTGGGGAATAATCCAGTTTTTTGAATTTTTGAAGGCTTTTCACCCTCATAAAAAATGTTGAAAAAAAATGTGTGTTGCACATTTAAACTAGATACACATTGTGTATTTTTTTTCTCAATCGCATCTCTGAAAGTGATAACCAAAATGGCCTTTAGAAATCTTAGAATGTCCATTTGACCCTAAAAAAGAAATGCTTCAAAATGTTTTCAAAAAATTCCATAAATAGTAGCCCTCAATGTTGTCTAATGTCCCTGCGTGTTTGAAAAAATTCGATTGAAAACTACGAAAAATGAAAATTTTAAACGAAAATCGAAGTCCCCAAATCATTCATTAGATGATGGAAAAACAATCACTTGAATTTTTGGCTGGTTCATTATCTGAGATGGGAAGGGGAAGGGTAGGAAGAATGGTCCCGATAGAGCCCGTGGGAAAGGATATTGAACTTCGAATACTTTTGATGGATGCAAACTTTACTGTATTTTCGAAAATTATCGTTGAAAAAGTGAAAAAACGTGGATTTTGATGTTTTGTGGAAACATTTTCCAAATTTGAGGTACAAGGGTTCCTCCAAAATGAATTTTTAAAAGAAATCAAATTGTAAATTAAACGTTGAGAAACAACTTTTGTTCGAAAAATTTTCTTGTAGAACTCGCAGATTGGGCGATACTCACGTTTGAAATGTTGGTTGTTGCTCTCTCAATTGGAATCAGTGAAAAATTCTTTGAAAAAAGTCAAAATTGCACTCTAGGCGAATCAGTGAAGAAATCACTGAAATGTCGGTCAATTTTCACCGATTTTTCTGCGAGTTTCATTGACTGAAATTTCAGTGATTTTTTTCACTGATTTACCTGTGGTACAGTTCTAACTTTGTTCTGTGAAATTTTCTCACTGATTCTAAATGAGTGGGTGAACCCTAAGAGGGAGATGGAAGGCAGAAAATAGACCAAAGTCCATGCAGATTTAGTTCTTGAGACTTCAGTCTGGCAAGGGCAAGGGCAAGGGCAAGGGCAAGGGCCCACACTTCACACCATAATTTTTGGGAAAATTGAAAAATTCGATTTTGCACCTGACTTGCGCAAACAAAAAAAAATCATTCTCAATCCATAAACACACGAACCTTTCGAGAAGGGTAGAAACCTTGACTGTATAAAGCTGTATCGCCATTACCAGCGGCAGTGCGGCACAGCAGCGTATTACAGCAACGCTGAAACGTACTGCTATAAAAGCTAATTAAGTACGTTAAATTTTTGATGTTTTCCGATGAGCAGCAATAGGGAACAACTCTGTATTAACGTAGGAACAACGACGTAACGAGAGAGGATGCCTTGCCGGCTCTATGGCTGATGTCTCGTGCTAATCCACGTGTCAAGTCTATAGCGTTAATTTCGTATTCGGGCGGATTGTTGTTATTTTTTAATGCATAGTGTGGGAGTCGACGAGCGGCGCGACGCATACTACGTAAGAAAGTAGGTAGACTGTTTAGTTTAGTTTAGTTTAGTTTACCCCGAAAAACTACCTAATTGAATATGAGCGACAAGGGAAAGAAAAAGAAAAACTGTATTATATGGGGAGAGGGTACCAGATAGGCCTCCGCCAGAGGGAGACGTAGATGTGGGAGAGCACCAGGGTTCCAACGATTCGTAAAAAAAAATAAGTAAATCGGTTCACTATTCTAGGATCATTTTTTTCTAGAAAAAAGAATCGATTCGCAGATCACTTCTTGAATCGTGAGAAATGAATCGCCAGAAACACTGGGGAGAATAAAAATGATAACTCGACCGGATGGTAGGTATTTTTTTCCCTTTGCTCGGATGAGATGAGACTTGACAGCAGCCAAAAAGTTGGTGTTTTGACGAATTCGCCGCGCACGGAAAGTTTATTTTACGATTTAGTTGGATTGGAACTGGAAGTGGAAGTTGGAAGAAACGAATTACACGAGCGAAGTCTCGACATAATTTTGACTTTTGCGGCATCTTTTTGTCACATTCCGTTGCGGTGGGGGTCTTTTCAAGTCGCTGATATTATTATCCGAGTAGAAATGTTCGTTGAGTATGCGGAAAAATCCATATAGAGTCGAGGGGGTTTTCAACTTGGAGTGTGGTGAAGTGTCAGCTTGTCCGCCGACGACTTTTAAATTTTCCTGCGTGAAAAATCACCTCATCGTTTTACTAGAATGAATGTGAGTCATTTCCAAACCAACAACGGGACAACTCTCGAATTCTCAATTTTTTTTGTAACATCAGCGCGTCAGAAAGACTTACTTCCTAAATCTCAACTTACATGTCTCGCTTTTATGAAAGAAAAAAAACTGTACGAATCCTATTTGCGAAGTACTTTTGTTGAAAATCGTAGAAATCATGTTCAATTAAAACAGTACATCATTAAATTCACTCCCCCTCCTCCCCACGCATCGCGATTCCATTTACACGTAGTAGCACCCAGCCTATATTATAATCGTGGAAAACATAACACTGCTGTAAGAATTGCGAGCACATACGGCGATATCTTCTTCTTACATTAGTCTATAGTAGTCTCGATGTGAAACGTCGAGCAGCTATAAGAGAGAATGTAGCGATGGGAGGAGGCCAAGGGCTAAGATACCGAACGCCAAAGCGTTAAATATTCAAAACGCGAATTTCGATTAACGACATAGCGCGGCGAAGAAAATGAGCTGAGAAGTAAATAGTGTGCGAGCTTTATCTAGGCGGAGGGAGAATAGGTACATAAGAAGAAGGTTATAGAGACTGGCGAGGATCGGTGTGCCCGGCACTATACGTTTACGTAGATACCTCTACCTATGCATCGGCAAAGAGGTGCCAACGAAACGGTAATGACTAAGTTCGAACGGAAATGAGATAGATTAAGCAACTTCCGGAGGTGTACCATTCGGAAAATATATTATCGACGAGTAGCATCGCATCTTTTTGGCCAACCTGTTATCATAAAACTAAAAACGTGAAACCGTGACGTTAAATAATCCAACGTATAAGGCTCCGGCTTCCCCGCGCACACGCTCCCAGCAGACGTTCCACACTACAAAATTTAATACTCGGAATAAATAATAATGTGTAAAATTGTGTACCGCACGTACGTACGTAGACGTTCGTACGTAACGTACGAGCCGGCAAGTGCACACTGTACGATACCTACGTAGTACGTAGGTAAAAATAGAGTGTGGCACGAAAGTCTTGTCCAGTTCGGATATCTTTCTAGAGACTAAGAAGAGATATCTTTTTTTTTTTTCAATGAGATGAACGTACACAGTGACGCGATTGAAACGTGATAATTTTTTTTTTTGAAACTAGTTCAGCGATCGGTAACCAGTTCTCTATAGTGAGATGAAAAGTCGAAATTCGAAAAAAGTCTTGAAACAAAAATTGAACAGATTAAAAAACTGAACATTTTTTGTCTCTTGTAATTTTTCAATCAGACCAATAGTTGTTGAGATATTAACCGGTTTCGAAACATAAATTTTGAAAGAAAAGGATTGTAACTTGTTAACCATCAAAAACTGAATAATTTTCATTAAAAACATAATACAAACGATTAACCAAAAAAATGTTCGGTTTTGGTTACGCCACTCTTTGAAAAACTTTTTTCAAGCTCAACAGGAAGTTGAAACAAAATTTCTCAAAAAAAAATAATAATTTACGTTTCGAAACCAGTTAATATCTCAAGAATGATGGCATGATTCAAAAATTACAAGAGACTAGAAATGTTCAATTTCTTGAGCTCGATAACTTTGTTCCACAAATTTTTTGTAGGCCCTTTTTCTGGGGAGTTCATGAACGAATGATTCATATTTTGCATGGATTGTTTGCGAACGATTGATTAATTTTTTTCTGAGGATTGTTCGTGAACGAGTGATTCATATTTTCAAATGAATCGTTCATAGTTTGTGTGAATTGTTTGCGAGAATGATTGATTCATATTTTCAACTGAATCGTTCGCGAACGACTGATCAATTTTTTTCAGAGAATCGTTCCCGAACGACTGATTCATCCCCCCTCCCAGAATCATTCGTGAGAGAGTGATTCATGTTTTCAAATGAATCGTTCGTGAATGACTGATTCATTTTTTTTTTTAGAAAATCGTTCGCGAACGAGGGATTCTCATTTTCAATGAATCATTGAAGAACGAATGATTCATATTTCGTATGAATCGTTCGCGAACGACTGATTCATATTTTCAAATGAATCGTTCGCGAACGACTGATCCATTTGTTTCACGGAATCGTTCGAGAATGACCGATTCATTTTTCAGATAATCGTTCCCGAACGACTGATTCAGTTTTTCCTTCAGAGAATCATTCGTTAAAGAGTGATTCATATTTTCAATGATGCATTGAAGAACGAATGATTCATATTTCGTATGAATCGTTCGCGAACGAGTGATTCATATTTCGTATGAATCGTTCGCGAACGAGTGATTCATATTTCGTATGAATCGTTCGCGAACGAGTGATTCATATTTCGTATGAATCGTTCGCGAACGAGTGATTCATATTTCGTATGAATCGTTCGCGAACGAGTGATTCATATTTCGTATGAATCGTTCGCGAACGACCGATTCATATTTTCAAATGAATCGTTCGCGAATGATTGATTCGTGTTCGCCCTCAGTTTGTAGGCTTGATTTGAAAAAAAAAGCTCCTACCCCTGTTATCACCTCCAGCCGGTTTATAAATTGAGGCCCGGTGGAAGTTGGACTCCCTGTGTGAAGGGTCGAAAATTCGACCATTGATCTTCGATGCATCTATCTCTCTTCAGTCTCGAGATGTTGGAAGTGGATAAGACTTTTGTGCCATACTGTATTTCATGCACGAGACGTTCGGCGTGTGCGAGTCAATACGTATAAGTAAATAAATTTTGACGCCCGTAATACTTATTACACATGAGCTCGAGCGGGCCGCAGACGATACCGAGTCGTTGTTTAGGGGTGGAGGGTACCTACTACCTATTCGTAGGTATTTTAAAGATTTTCATAAATTGCACAAATCGTATTCGCGAGCGTATTTACGACACGTCGTAATAATCTCGCGCGTCGTAAATATCATCGTCAAAAATATTCTCCTTTCGGTTGTTTTGCAGCATTCGAAGACGGCGGCGCACCGTCGCCACCCTCCCTTCTATCCGTAATTTTGCCTCGACAAATATCCGCAGATGTACAAAAATCTGTACGTACTTCGAAATGACATTCTATACTTGAACGGTACCGTAAAGCTAGGTACGAAACGAACGATGCCGTATGCGTTTTTCGTACACTACACACCGCCATCGCCACGGCGCGTCGCTCGACCCTCGTCGTATAGGTAGGTGCGCGCGGTACGATGCGATGCTCTTAATTCGAAAGATGGTTGAGAAAAAGGGTGCGTTACACCAATTTGTTTTATCTCGTTTCATGCTCATTTGACTCTCGATGCTTATTCTTCTTCTCTTTTAACGAAGCACACGGCGCAGCGCACGGCAACTTGAACGTTTCGAGATTTATGGCCGATATTTCGTCCTTTTCAACGAATTCCTCCTCATTAATAAGCTTTACTAGAACCGTAGATAGGTAGGTAGGTATATCTATATACGTCTACGTACGTATACGCGAATTCGGCGATATATACTTGTAGTAGGTACACGAATATTACACGTCGGAGAAGTATCTCGCGCTTCAAAAAGCATGCCCATCACCGAGTTATTTGAGTATGCGATTTAAGCGAATAGATACGCCGCAGCTCGACGAAAAAGCAAAAGCGCGGCTGATGTTACCATTAATCGCCCCTGAGCGAAGCGGTTCTTTTACGCGGCGACGGGTGTACGAATACGTATACAGAGATGAAACGAAACCACATCCTGTGTACGATGCGATGTTTGCGCTTGGTCATTATTGCTACTGCTGCTGCGAAGGCGACGCAACGTGAGAAATTCGCGTGCATCGAGATTCAATTGTAAATTACCCTTATGTGTTGGGAGTAACCGAGGCGTATAGGATGGGTATAGGTGCACTTAATCGTCGGTGTGCTTTGAAAATTAGCGAGAAGATATTCGATTCTGAAGAAATGCGTAGTTTCGAGTCGTCATTATACAAATACCTACGTGTAAAATTAACAAAGCGAGCTAAAATAACAAACGGTAAATTATTAAGGCTGTTGTTCTAACTAAACGGAATTTTATAGCGAGTTGCTTGGTTTAGTGCGGAGTATTATAGAAACGATGCAATGGTTGGTGCTGAAATATAATTATGTAGTTTGTCTGTGATTACGTAACGAGAGAGGGTGGTTTTCAAAATTTATATTTTTCAAGATGAAATGCTTCAAAAATTTTCAACTTGTAGAATTTATTTTTTTCAAATTGAAAATTTACCCATCCGAGTTGAAATTATTCTTTGAAAAATTGAATTTGTAAAAATCGAGGGAAAAATTAATTTTTTCAAAAATTGGGAATTTTTTTCGAAGTAGGTGAATTTTTTCAAATGATTGAATCTTTATTCATTCATTGTGTTTTTCAGCTTGGAAATTTCTTCCAAAAAAAAACACAATATTTTCCCCAAAGAATAAAATTTTTCCAAAAATAGAAATATTTTTGAAATTGAAGCAAAATGAATTTTTTCAAAATTCTTCTTAAAACGGAATATTCCCAAAAATTGAGATTTTTTGAAATCGAAAATTTCTAAAAATTTACAATTTTTGACAATTGGAAAAAATTTTTATAAATTATAGAATATTAAATGTTTACAAGAACTAATAAAGGATACACTTTCCGTCTACGAATTGAAGTCATCCTCAGAGGCTTACCGAGCGGGGGTGTATTCTTTCTGCTAATGGCACAGCGTTCCATGTCATTGGAATTCGTTAAATTATGCCCCCATAATTTGGACTGGGTGAGGTTCTCATTGAGTGCATTGTTTTTAATTTAATGAGATTTATTCGTAAAATTGATTTTTTTTCAAATTCAAAACTTTTTCTTTAATTTTGTTAAATTTGGTTTTTTCAAAAAATTTTAATTTCCTCAATTATTAAAAAATCTACTGAAAACTTCTTAATTTGAATCAGTCAAAAAGGTCAGAATTGACTGATAAAGTGAGTCACTAACAATCAGTGAAATTCTACGACTTGATCAGTTAAATTTCACCATCAATCAGTGAAAAATTACTGATTCAATTAATGAATTCGTATTTTTGAATCAGAAATTTTTTCCATAACCACTGAATGGAATCAGTAGGTAAAAAGTGCAATTTACTGATCGAATCAGTGAAAATTTACCGATTTATCCGTAATTGTGAAAAATTATTGTCTTTTACCACAATCTTGTGATCCAAATTTAGCGTCATCATCGACCAACTCTGAAAGTGCTGCTTTATTCATTGGCCTCGTTTGAAAAACCATGTTATTACCTCCCAAAAATGATGATAAAATTTAGATTTTGACCCCTTGCAAAAATTTTAGGGGGTGAAATTTCATAAATTTACTGTCATTTTTGAAAAGCTATTGTGTTGCTTATTGAAATGGGTTAAAATTTTACGAGAAACTCAAAAATTTCAATAAATTTCAATTTCGACCCCTTCCCAAAATTTTAGGGATGAAATTTTGTATAAATTTTTCAGAAATTTTGAAAAAATATCGTGTTACATATCGAAATGGTTTGAGAGTAAACCAAAAATGAGGATAAAATTCGAGTTTTATCCTTTCAACAATTTTGGGGCGAAATAATATTTCTCACAGATCACATGCTGGAAAAATTACTCAAAAATTGACAATATTACACCCCCTGAAATTTTTGGAAGGGGTTGAAACCGAAATTCATCACCATTTTTGGGTTTCTCGCGAAATTTTACCCCATTTTAAGAGGTAATAACATGGTTTTTCAAAATTACTCAAAAACTGATAAATTTCACCCCATAAAATTGTTGGAAGGGGTCAAAACCGAAATTCATCGACATTTTTGGGTTTCTCGTGAAATTTTAACCC
>FIZT01005790.1:0-15193 GCA_900065295.1 Paracoccus marginatus
TATGGCACATGTAGTGTTGGTAGGCGTGAAGGAAACTTGGTAGGCAGCTACGATACGTAGCTTCCACCTTAACAGATTAACGTATCAGCTTCATTAACGTCAGCACATAAAGAAACATTTTGAATGATATCACTCCCTCGAGTAGTTTTGCCTTTATTACGCGCGAGTTAAATTAAATATTCTCTTCGGCGTTCGTCGGTGATGAAACTTTCAGATGGGTCGTTGGGTACGATCCTTCGCCAAACCCTGCCCCCTTCCACCCATGTACCGATCGAAAATTCCAGTGATATTTCGACGGAGTGCACGACCACCATTTTGTAGGTGAATGATTTCCATATCATCTTTTTTCTCTTTCGAGAGCAATCCAATTTTTTTTTGGTTGAAAAAATTAAGACGTTTATCTTTTGGAGAAAAACCAGCAAAATATTCATTATTTTAGGAGAAAAAAATATAAAATTGGCACAAAAAATACCATTTTTTTTTTTCAAAACTCAGGTCACCCACTTCTTCGGAAAAATTAAGACACTTTTTTCGCGACTACTTTGTCCAAAATTTCGGAAAATGGATTTTTATTTCATGAATTTCATGTTTTGAAGGGGTGCGGGAGGTGAATATTGATCGAATAGAAATTTGATGTCAGATTCGGTTTCTGCAGGCCAAGTTACCCCTATGTACACACTTTGCACGATAATTTCGGCAAAAGTTGAAAAATTCGATTTTTTGATCACTTGTTTTGAAAATATTACCTATTGAAAAAATCGTATTTTTCAAGTTTGGCCTAAATTATCGTGCAAAGTGTCTACATGGGGGTACTTTGACCTGCAGAAACTGAATATGCCATCGGAATTTTCATTCAACCAATATTCACCCCCGCACTCCGTCAAAACATGAAATTATTCGGGTGAAAATTACGTTTTTTGGAATTTTCGGCCTTTGGTACAACGAAATCGCCAAAACTGAATACATAGAGAGAAACTACATGAAAAAACGAGTTTTTAAGATATTTTTAGAAAATAGCCGAACTTCGCGATTTGGGCCATCTTTACATCTCAAATTTTCAAATGACAAAAAATCCCGTAGGGATCAACTGGAAAGATACAAAATTTTATCGTAGATAGGTCACTATGATACCTACCAACATGCGAAAGAACGAAAATTTTCGATCATCCAAACGGTAGTGGAAAATTTCCAAAAGTACGACGCTAAAATGGACACAACTCGTGAGTGGAGGGCGTTGGGGGTCCAAAATTTTTTGGGGAACGTTTTTTGGTCAAGACACATCACCTGAGGTGCATAAGAGCCCAAAAACTTTGGGAGCAGCAACGATCCTCTTGTTCGGCTATACCCTTTACACCCGACCACGATAAAAATTCAAAAAAATTTTCAATACGTATAATTGAGTGCCACCCATCTTTGGAATTTTTTCGAATATTCAGTTTTTTTATTTTTTCAAATGTCAACTGCTCTATTTTTTTTTCAATTTTTCATTTTTCATTTTTTCCCAAAAACTTTTAAAAATTCTATTTTTTTTAATTTTTTCGAAATTCAACTGTTCTATTTTTTTTTTTAATTTTCCATTTTTCATTTTTCTTTTTTAAAAATTCTAATTAAATTTAAAAAATTTTTTTTTTCACTCAAAAATTCAGAGATTTAAAAGGGGGAGGGGAAAGGATAAAATTTTTTGGTTCCATGCATTCAGTAAGACAGAACTCATTTTCAAGCGATGAAAAAGCAATAAAGAAATTTGATTCAAAAGAATTTAAAAAATTGAGGAATTGGATAGAGTTCACTTCAAAAGCGAGAAACTTGATATTTCTGCTTAGAAAATGCATATGTACAGTTGATTAAGCATAAGGTAAAAAATTCACAAATTTTGTGCTAAAGGTTTAGAAAAATAAAATGATATTTTTGGAAATTGAGGAAAAGGTCGACCATTGTACAATGTACATTGTGCATACAAAAACAATGATCCTGTGCTATGCCCCATTCTCTCCAAAACTAAATGATCCACAGAGTTCATTTTTTTTGACAGTTCTATTCGGGAGCATCCCAGCAATCTTTCAACAGAGGGGATTTGGGAAAATTCCAATTTCATTCCAAAAATTCCAACAATTCATTCGAAAGTGGTACCTACTCAACTGAAAGCTAAACTGAGAAAAATTGAAACCTACGAAAATCCTTCCATTAAATCATTACAAAATCATTCCTGAATGCAACAAAAAAAAAAAGGAAAATCAGTTAAATAGTTTTGGAAAAAACAGGGCAAAAACATGACAAAACAAACTTTCGGGAGAATGGCGTTGAAAGTAGAAATTTAGGTACAGCTTTTATGAACTGATTCTCGAATTTTTCATTTTTTCATTGATCAGATGATCGGATTGAGTTTGATCATTAGTTCTGTCATTTTGGAGAGTCACTGTAGGCTTTTTTTGAAAAATCGATTTTTTCATCATTGATAACACACCCCCTCCCCTCTTTCATTTCCACAAAAAATAATGAATAGAAGACGTCTTTCTAAATTGCAGGTAATTGAAGAAAAAAAACTAAAAAATAAATAATTCCAAATATTTTTTTAGAAAATTGTTTCAAGCAATCGATTTTCCAGCAAAAAAATTATGAAAAATCTCTCAGGAAAAAAAAATGAAAAATCAATAAAACAATATATGTATATTCCTCCGAAAGACCAACGAGAGCATAATACGAGTTTCTGATCAACCCTCTTGAAATAAAACAACCACCACGGAGCTCTTCGCCATTAATTTTCTTCCCCTTCGCAAAAATCATTAAACCTCCATCGCAGTTGATTTTTCGCCAATCAATTTCGCACGCCCTTCAAACACCCCCTTCCCTCTCACCTCTTCATCTTCATTCTCGAGTCTTAAAATGAGCAATTAAAACCTCGTCGACGATTAATTTGCTCGCTAACGCCACTAAAACCGCATCAAACTTCGTAACGAGCGGAATATAAAAATGAAAACACCACGCTTGGAAACCGATGTCGATGAACAAGTAGCTCGTAAAAAAAAAAAAACAAAAAAAATATATAACCGGGGAAGTAGAGAAAATATAGGGCAGTCATCCTTTTCGGAAAGGACAAGGGCTGACATAAACGTGAAAAAATTACAACCCGGTAACAAAGCAGCTGACAGCTGGCCGCGGCCAAACCAGCGCAATCAGTACGATTTCGAATCATTGCCAAGATACGAACATACGTACCTAGCTACCTACCTACGCGTAGGACGACGACGACCGACGCGAACGAGGTGAAAAAAGCAAAGCAAAATATTTACAGTTCGGTGGAGCGTTCGAGGGTAGGATATTTAGGCTGAATGATTCTCGTGACCCATATTTAAGAGCCAACCCTGCACCGAAACCGTAGCCAGAAAATAGGCCAAACTGCTAAACGGAGAGAATAAAAGGGTGGATTGAGAAAAGTGTCTAATCAATGTGGTACGTTACGTACCTCTATTATGAAGGTACTACATTGAAAACGTAGGTCGTCGTAGGAGGTACGTATACCACATCGTCCTATACCTACATGAAAAACCATCACACAATGAAATCGCGGTTGTGGATAATATTACGAGAGGGAAAAAAATGATGGTAAATAAAATAACAAGATATGAATATTCATTTGTTGATATTGGGCGCGAATTCTATAGGTATATTATACGCGTTTTTCCACCAATTACGCCTTTTATTACGTTCAGCAAACGAGAATTCAGCCGCGCCGCAATCTTCAGCTCGGTGAACTGAAAAACCAGAGTCGTGAATCAATATTATTTCTTCGGCATTTTTGCGACGATAAAACTTTTCTACAAAGATGGTCTGTTTCTCCGCCCCAGATAATGTTTCAACTTACCAGACGGTAAAATTAATCGACTTTTCAGTTCACTTTACTTGGTAATTTTTTTTCAAACAATCCTCGACTCGATTTGCCAAACGCCAACGAACATTGTTCTAGAAATTTATCTATCTAAACGCCAAAGCCAAAACAGATACCCGCGATGAATTTTTACAGCTTCTCCCGTTTTCTCGTTTCGTTATATCGAACTGCACTGCAACTTTAGCAATCGTATACCAGTCTTCTGGTTCCGTTTTCTTCTCTCTCACTCCTTCCTCTTTTCTAGTATAAACTTTTCAAAGGTTTCATCCGGATGTAATAAATTTTTTACTGCTAAAAGTAAAAGTGGATGAACTCTCGAGAAAGCTCTTATAAAGCCAGCTAAATATTATCAAAAGTTGGGAAAATTCTGTTCAAATATTTTTCCACATTTCTTCGTCGTTATAAATCTTGACCAAAAAAATAAATAAAATAAAAAAGTCGAAGAAAACCCCAATGTACGGATGCCATCGCGGGTAGAAGGATTTGTATACATGTAAAATATGCTTTACAAGCTATTCTGAAAACTTCAACATTTTTTCGAGAATCTTATCAAAAAAAAAAAAAAAAAAAACTACATACACGTTGTTTTGTATGTACCTTTTATCGAGGTTTTCTATCAAATAAATCAATTAAATTAATTCGTTTATACATCCTTGAAACGTCCAATTCGATAGTTACGCCATTATTATTATTACGACGCCCTTCAAAAGTACCTATGGGTTTAAAGCATTGAAAGTTTAACTTTATTAAATTCGTATCTATTATCTACTTTTTGAAAGGTGTAATTTTAATGAAATTAAACGACGATTCCACTTCCTATACACCTTTTTAAAGAACATTAAGCCTACTCGAGTGAAATAATAATTTTCGTAATACTGGGTACGATATTTTAACAGTTGTTCTTAATACTCTTAAATAATTCCAGAAAAGAATTTCTGCATTGTTTTTTTTTGCAAGCGTGTGGAGTCTTCACGTGACCTACTTTAACGTAGGTTCTCATTTTCAAAATAAAAACGAAGCACAAAAATTGAATTTAACCTGAGTTTTTACTACACATGGAAAAAAAATCCATAGAAATGTTGTCAGTCGAATAAGACTTCTATTTTTTTTATTGTTTAGCACGCGGTCTTACGATCAAAAGAAACATTGAAATGTAAATTTTCAAAATTTTTCAATTCGAGTGAATATGTAAAAATAGGTAAGTATGTAGGTATTTTCGATTCGACGATGACCTTTTTGAAAAATGCTCAACTAAGTAATACAAGCGAAATTTCAATTCTCAATCCAATGAACCTTCCAGAAATTTTCAATTCAATCGGATTTTTAAAAAATTTCATTTTCGAAATTGACTTTTAAAATTCGGTGGGGTAGTTTACCTTGAGTGGGAGGCATTCCAAAAAATTTTTGAGCCCCCTAGGTGCAAGGGGAGGGAAGTAGGATTAAAAAAAAAAAACACTATACACTGTTTTCACTGGTTCCTTGCCAGTCAAAATGACGTGAGAAACCCTTTTTAGCATTTAAAAAGGTTCAATTTGAGGTTCTGCATCTTCCTGGACCATCGCCATTTTTCTTGGATCAAAACTCAGACTGCTAACCGGGGATCAAAAAGTTGCAAATGGTGATATTCTGGTATAATTCAAATGCTTTTATATGGTGAAAGAGCCATTAAAAATGGTTAAATAAAAAAACTAATGGCAGATTCTTGTTTAGCAAGTCAGTCAACCCCCGTTTAGAGCATTTCAGCTATCGTTTTGTTTTGCTCAAATTTGAAAAAATTAATTTTCCAAGAAAAAAAATTTAAATGAATTTCAAAAAATGCTCCGATTCAAAAAAATATTAAGAAATCTCAATTTCGATACATTTTCAAACTCAAGGGAATCTCATCAAAAAAAAAATCGCAGTACAGGGTACACCAAAGGTTTCCAATTTAACCAAATTAAAAAAAAAATTTCAAATCGAATGAATTTTTCAGGAATTCCCAATTCAAGTAGACTTCCTTCCATAATTCAATAAGTTTTGAAAATTTTTCAATTCGAGTGAATTTCCACAAAATTTTGACTTATTTTCAAAAAATTTCAACTCAAGTGAATTTTTAAATTTTTTCATTTTTTTTCATTTACTCGTATTGCCATCATCAGCTCTGTGGATAAGAAATTTCCAAAAAATTTTAATTAAACAAATTTTCAAAAATTTAAATTCAAGGTTGCTGCTAAAAAATGTTGGTCACGAAAATTCTCAACTCGATTAATTTTCAAGAAACCTCAAATCAAGTGAATTTCCTGAAATTATCAATCGAATGAATCTCCATTCAATTTTTTAAAAATTTCCAATTTCGAATGAATTAGTAACATTTCTTAAATTCAATGAATTCTTAAAAATTTTCAATTCAATCAATTTTTAGAAAAAATGTGCTCAATTTCTTTTTCAATTTGAATGAATTTTCAAAAAAATTTGATTTGAGTGGATATCTAAAATTTTTCAATGAATCTTCAAACTACACCAACCCAAGTGAATTGCTCAAAATTTTCAAGTTGAATGAATTTTCAAAAATTCTCAACTGAATGAGTTTTGAGAATTCGAGTGCATTTCCACAAAATTCTCAATTGATAAATTTTCAAAAAAATCTTATTTCGAAATACATCTTCAAAAAATCTCAACTCGGGTGATTTTTCAAAATTTGAACATTTAAAATTTTCAATTCAATAAATTTTCAAAGCACCCAAGGAAATCTCTCGAAATTCTCAATTTAACCACATTTTCAAAAATCTAAGATTCGCAGGAAATTTTAAAAAATTCTAATTAATGTTCAAATTCAAGTGATTTTTCAAAAAAGTCGCAATTCAAGGTACATAATACCACAACGGTTTTCAGTTTAATCCAGTTCCCGAAAGATTTCAACTCGAATGAATTTTTAAAAATTCTCAACTCAAGAAAAATGCTGTCCTAATTCAACGAGTTCTTCAAAATTTCCAATTAAAATTTTAAAAAAAGTTCAACCTGATAGCTCAACTATGGAGTGAATTTTTAAAATTTGAATATCTAAAATTTTTCGATTCAATGAATTTTCCAAGCACGTCACCCAACTGAACTTCTCAAAATTCTCAATTCAACTGAATTTTCAAAAATTTTTGATTCGAGGAAATTAAAACTTTTTTCTGACCAAATTCAATAGAATTTTCAAAAAATCACAATTTAAGTGAATTTTTAAATTTTAAATATTTCAATTCAGGCAAATTTTCGAAAAATGTTGACTCAACGTGAATTTTTAAAACCTAACGTATTTTCAAGAAATTTCAGTTTTTGAGAGTTCATGTTTAAATACATATAAATATAAAGAGCTTTTCATTTCAGTGAATTTTCAAAATTTCTTAATTCAAGTAATTTCCAGAAAATTTTAAATCGAATAAAACTTTAAAATTCTGAATTGAAGTGAAATTTAAAGAATTTAAATTCTAGTCCAAATTGTTAAAATTTTTGCAAATACTTGATATCGTCAATATTGAAAACTCATTAATTAAAAATTTAAAAAAAATTATAATTTTTCGAGAGAAAATTTTTATAAATAACCGCGCTTGCCCTGCAAAATAATGGATCGAAAAATTCTGGGAATACTTCATCATATTAATTCGAAGTGACTTTGAAATATAAAAATTCCATAAAATGTTTGAAAAACAAATTAAATAATAGCATAGATAAAAGCATTAACGACGAAAAGCTCCAAAATACTTATACCGAACAACCTTCAAAGAGCTTAACTTCATGACGTCATCGTATTCGTTAGAATTCTCTCAACGTTTTGGTTTCGTTTTGAATAGGAATTTGAAGGAAGGGAAGGGAGCGGCAAGGGAAGGAGACATGTTGGCCAACCTAAGAATCAGCCGAACCCTCGCAAAGGGTACAATTTCATACTACACATTCGTCACATTTCTACATATACACAAATACTACATTTATACATCTACATACGTACGAAACACGAGAATCGAATAAAATCGACTCCTTGGCTGTCACCGTTGTCGACGGTATCGTCATAAATAAAAAAATAAATTCGTCGCCGTAAAATTGTGCGGCTAAAAAATACACGTATCGACGAGAAATAATTCCACGAAACGGACGAAATTGACCAATTTATCGGCGTGCGGTTCGACACCCTCGCCTTACACGAGTGCACGTGCGTATGGCCAGCCTCCCATCGCATCGTGTCGATTGGTCGAATACAGATACACATACACGCATATACGTAGCTCGCCTTAGCCCTCAATTATAGACAAACAAACTGACACGATTGTTAAATAATGCACATACGCGTCGAACCGAACAGGTCGAAAGCTTAGTAAAATATTCTTTCTCAATCTAACATGCTGGCTAGGCGCTATAAGACGCATACAAATTGACGTTCGTGTCTGACATGTTGCCTTTCGAGTTTTCTAAAATATAAAAGGCGATTTCTTATACCCTTCAGCGTTTGTAGTAGCAGTCAAACTGGGATGAGTTTTCCAACACCTCTCGAATGGTGCTGGACATACGGCGAGGGACGAGACGTTGAATAATTTAGCTAATCAAACGAGCTGCGGCAGCAACAAGCTAGATATGTACGAGCGGCACGTCTTAGCGAGCTCCGTGTCCGAAATACGAATACTCTAAAATCGTTTTCGTAACACACCGAGAGAGGCACCAGCACGCAAAACCGGGCCGCGAATGGGAAAATCCCCCAATGAGGAAGTACGACGACGACGACGGTGGGCTTCCACAGGTTATACCAGCGACGTTGCGGGAGCAAAGGATGCCGATGCTGGGTGGAAAAAACCAGCGCGATATGACGGATGCAAAGGGTTGCGCTTTGCTTTTGTTGGCGTTGTGGGTGGTTGAGGGATGAAAAGCCAGGCGAGGGGAGTTCAATAACCCAGTTTCTGACCCTAAATTTTACCGGCTCTGCGTGATTCCTGTGTATCTCGCTTGACGAACGAGTCTGTGTCCTAATTAAAATTTACACTTATACGCGCAGCTTCGCTCAAAGGTTCGTGTAATTTTGTCATTTGTCGCCGACGACCAAGCTCCTTTTATCAATATTTTTCCATCTTCGGGTGTTCGTTTCGCGATGCCAGCACAAAGGTAAGGGTTACTGGGTCGACCTATCTAAGTATACTACAAGTACGAATATTCGGGCATTTTTTACCCTCTCTGTCGAGGTTTTTTCCTCTCAGGGATGGAAAAAAAATCATCTGTACGAGGTAGAGTTCGTCGTATGTTATGATGCCTTTTTCTTTTGTCACTTCGTCGAAGTGAAATAAACGCGAAATACGCAAACCAGCGAAGTGAGCTTGATTCGATTTTTTTCTATTCAACGTATTCATATACATGAAACGTACTCACGTTCTTATATAAAATATTTATATTTATCTCGATACGCTTGGCGCGGCTAAACCATACGAGAACAAATTTCCCAAAAAAATTCCACACTCCGTAACAATTCACAGCCATATTAAAGATAAGCACATTCCGCGTGAATTTCGTTAACCGCGAGAGCAATTTGTAAAACAAAACAAAACAACGAAAAAAAAAACAAAACAACAAAATACTAGACAAAAATATAAAAATATTTATAATATTTACACTTGGAGTTTTTATTTTTCGACGCTTTTGACAAACGCAAAACGCACTGTTCACTCCATGACACGACGTTTACCACAATAAAGAATCAAATTAAACTGAAAATTCTTTACTAGAAAGAAGATACGCGTAACGCCTAGATGGTTAGTGAACTTTGCCAGGGCATGCGTACGTTTATACGGCGTACAAAGTTTTATGGTTAGCAGGGTGCGCAAACTCTTTCCATATATTTGTAACCTAATGCCCTTAAAACCATTCAATGTATGAACGATTCATCCTTCTCGGCCGCACACATATCTAAATTGTTATTTTTCGACGGTGTGTATGCCGCGATGACGCACCTATCGTTCGAATTTCAGCTGCAAAATTTTATTCACGATAAAAACCGAAAATATACCTGGTAGATTCGATGGTCACGAATGTACCAGACTTTAATACGTATCGAATTCATTATACGAGACTGATCGTTGTTCTTTATGGGGATTCACTCATGGTACAGCGGCTATATTATGCACTTGTGTATAGGTAGTTGGAACGATATCGATATTATATGAGAGTTGACTATCCGACTATATTCACTTATTTATTTGCATTGGGTTTTCAATTATACCACAATATCGCGATCTGCATTAATGGCTCTTTCACCATATAAAAGTATTTGAATTATACCAGAATATCACCATTTGCAACTTTTTGATCCCCGGTTAGCAGTCTGAGTTTTGATCCAAGAAGAATGGCGATGGCCCAGAAAGATGCAGAAACTCAAATTGCATCCCTAAAACTTGGTGTGAGGTTTTTCACACCATTTTGACTGGCTAAGAATCACAAAAAACAGCGTTTTTTTTCGAAAGGATGTGCACTTTGGGGATCTCCTGTTCCCCTCCCTGTGCACTTAGGGAGCTCAAATTTCTTTTCAGGTGTTCCACACTCAAAGTAAATTACTCCACCGAATTTGGCCAAAATCCAATGTCTGTTTTTTATTCCACTCCACTCTAATGTAAGTAGGTGCTAGGTACCTACTTACTATAATTTACTATTTTCGAATAAATAACATTATTTTTTCAACTCAAAAAAAAAATTGAAAACTATTTAGATTTTTTTAGAAAAGTTACGACATTTTTAATTTTTTGAAAGAAATTAATTTGGCTAATTTGAAAAAAGATTACAGATTTTCCCAACAAAAAATGATTTTTTCAATTTTATGAAAAACAGCCATTTTTCAACTTTGTTCGGTCAGCCGATCACATTTTTTTTTATTTTTTGAATGTTTTCATCTCTATTTTTGGTGAAACGATTTTTGTATTTTTCAACAAAACCCATTTCAGTATTTGATAAAAATTTCGTTCATCAAATTTTTGAAAAATTTTCAGTTGGGTCATTCCATACCCGTTCCCAGTTTGTTCACAAAGTGGGAAGTAAGGTCGTCGATTTTTTTCATTTTTTAGACGTGGATAGACCTCGATAAGAGACGACGAATAGCGCAAAATGGTCCTCTTCAACTGTTTTTTTTTGGGGGGGGGGGGGGGGGGCGATAGGCAGTCAAAGTTTTGATGGAAGGTTAGATATGGTAAGTTTCGGGAGTGGATTACTCAGAAACTATGATAGGTAGAATATTAGAATTTTTTCTAATGTGTAGGCCTGTCGGGCCTTTAAAGAGCTTTTCGGCGATTTTTGGAAATCAGTGTTGTCACTTAAAAGTCGTATTTTTATAGGAAGGTATCGCTTGAAAATTCCAAAAAATACATATATATCTATGGTACAACTTTTAATGCTGATTAACACATAAAAAATCTGAGATTGCGTTATTTTCAAAACTTGTTTTAAAAAATTTTAAAACTTTCCAGAAAACGTAATTTCTTAGCCGAAGTACCAAAAATGGTCAAATAAAAAAACTGATCGTGGATTCGGGTTCAAGAGGTCAAACTATATGGACCCTTTAATCGAGCTTTTTGCTTCAAGCTGAAAAAATGAATTTTCAAGGAAACATCTTATATCAATTTTAAACGATGCATTCTTAGGTGATAAAAATTCTGTTTCCTTGAAACAAATCTTCATTAGCTGATAATTTTTTTTCAATTGTTTTTTTATTGCTCAAAAAATGGTATTTTTGATTGAAAGAACAGATTGAAAAAAAAAATTTTCCTGACTTCTAAAATTTGAGAAAATTAAATTCAAGATGACTAAAAATTTCAGAAATGAATAAGAGCTCAAAAATTTCCAAAATCATACGCACTTTTTGGTTCCAAGAGAAAGAAAAATTCAACGTTTGTTCCATCTTGTAAATAAACAACTCCCCCCTCTCATCTCATTCTCTAAAAAACTCCAATTTTTTATATTTTTATTTACAATCATATTATACCTAGGTACCACCACAAAAATCAATTTCCATCAAAATACGGGGAGACTTGTTCAGCTTGTTGATGTAAACAAAATATTGAGCGGTTAACAAAAAAAGAAATACTTTTCGAATAAGATTCTCCATTAATATTAATTTCGAATCGAACGACAAAAAAATCTATAAATTTGCTCTAACGTTTCCCGTCACTGCTCGTCCAAACGAGCTTTATCGAGGAAAAACACGAGCGATATAATTTAAAAATTAAATTATAAATGGCACTTTGCGGTTGTAAAATTAATTTGATTATCTTTCCGTGTACTACAATGCAAAAATATAGTCGTCGAATCACGCGAAAAAATAAACGCTTTCTTAATTGCTCGCTCGAAGGAGAAGGTTCGACGGGAAGTAGGGTGGTCGCGATGGTAGATTTATCGAAATGAGTATAGTGCGATTTACACGTTCAGGTAATTTGATCAAATCGGGTGGCGATTCCTGACATTTTTGCGGGTGATATTATCAAAATGAGCGACGAAGTTCAGGAATAGCAACTGTTTGACGCAGAATTTGATGAAAAATTTGATCGTGTAAATCCACCTTATAGAACATAATATTTTGCGGAATAATGACGATACGACGACGACGACGTCGACGAGGTGTAAATGTGCGAGGTAGCGATAATTTAATCGAGACGTCGAGCACTTCGTATGAGTCATTGACAAGCGTACGAAAATACGTTCGAGGTTTTGATCAGGGCGTGAAATAGCATTATTATCAGCAGCAAATGAGAGTATTGAAATAGCCGCAGACTTTGTGGTGAAAAAAATTTCGCACAGGATTTGATAAGACCTTAAAAAGGAGATGCCCTTTTCGACTTTCATAGACGAGGACACGACCTTATTCATTCACATACTAATTTTCGGCCCATGTGCGAGTTATAAAGACATTTAAACCGATCGGTCTGCCAGCCAGAGAATATGATAAATTATCCGAAGAAAGTTGACGCGGTGTCGTTCTCGTTGAGCTCACTCTTGTCTCTTACACAATCGTGAAGAATATTTGTGGAAAACTGTCTTGCCAAAGAATAGGAAAGAAAAAAGGCCTCATTCAGAATAAATTACCAGCACTTTTGGACTACGAATTATTTTAGATTTGTGGCGAATGCATCGCAGAAACATCACCATGACTACAAGGACCGATACGATGCGGTACCGACACCGACGATGACGTCAAGTATACAAACGATCGATTTTTATTGGTTCAACTACACAACCGAAATTAGAAATTTGAGACTACTGATTTGCGGCGGCATTCGTTTGTCGCACACATGCACTTTACGTACCGAGACGAGAGAAAAACTCTAACGACAGAACAGAAGAGCGATGCGGAGAAAAAAAAATGTAAAATGAAAAAAAAAGCGCAAAATGGTTCCATGTTATATCGATTTCTCCAACATTAACACGTAATAGCATTTGAACGAGGGAAAGGTGCGGCAGTTATGACGTCAGCAGAATACGCGTAGGCGGTTCGCTGTTCAAGATAAATATAAGATGATGCGTAATTTGAAAAATTCCGACGGCACCAATTTGTTATACATTGCTTCATAAATTAATATAACAGTTCGCCCAAGCCGATCAAGGCCTGTCCCGTGGTGTTTGTCCGTCATGCGACCGTATCATTTTCCTGGTGCGGTCTTTGTACGTGCGTAGACGGCGTATAGCACATCCGCTTATCCACCTAAGGCTATATTTTGGGATATTCCACACCTCGACAGTCTGTACTTCGGACAAATAAGCTCGAATTGTGTATCAATCGTCAATTAATACACGACAAAGAATGTGGCTTCCATACATGCGGACTCGTAAATTTTCCCTCTTTGGCTCGTCGGTCGTGGAAAATTCTACAATGAATAAAAATGGGCAGACGCCACTGGTCTTTGTTGGTGTATTATATGGGGTGTGGCGTGCGCGACGTACAAAAAAATGTGCAGTTTTTAGTGAAAGATTCGCTCTATGATTTCATTTCAATTGCTACCGATAAAAACTTTTCAAAATTCTGGGGAAAATTTCATAGTAAATTTGGAAAAATTGAAAATTAGGAATATTTTGGGAAAAAAAATTACAAATATTGTTTAAAAAATTTAAAAAATCTATTAAACGAATTACAAAAAAATTCTCCGAAAATAAGAAAAAAAAATATATGAAATTAAAAAAAAAAATGTAAAAATTGAAATAAAATCATGTTTAGAAATTTTGAAAAAAAAATGAAAAAACTCAACTTTTTATAACTTATTAGAAATTGTTCAAAAAGTTTCAAAAATTGAAAAAAATCCTCAAGCATGAAGAAAAAATCCCCAAAAAAATTTTGAAACGAAATCCTCTCCCCCGTCCTCGAAAAAAAATCGTGAAAAATTCTGGAACCAATAATTTGATACTCCACGAAGATTGTATATTAAATTAACAAGCCCCATGAGAAATTGAAAAAATTTCATACATTTTGAAAAACATTCAAAAAATAAAAAAAAAAACACCAAAAAAATGAAACTAAAATTTCAAAAAAAAAAAACCAAAAAAATTGTAGTTTTGAGGAAAAATCCACAAAAATGAGGAAAAAGTTTTGAATTTAAAATCTATAAATAATGCTGAATGAAAATCTCTCGAAATTCTGAACAAATTTTTTTTCAATTCTGAAAAATGACGTCCGCATCAAAAAATATAGAAGCAAAAAAGTCTCCAGAAATTCTGATGAAAATTCAAACATTTACTCAAAATCTTTTCTTAAAATAAGAAAAAAAAATGATGCAAAATTTATTTTTTCCATGTCATTGAGAGGAAAACAACTTCAGGTTCGAAATATCTAATTGAAAAACTAAAATTGGAAAAAAAAATCAAAATAAAATAATTTTAAAAATCAAGTAGGTACCTAAGTATTTGATAAAAGTCTCAGAAAAATCTTTAAAAACAAATAAAAAACTTTTATTATAAGTGTGGTGAATCGGCCCTGAGAACGGATTTTGAAATTTTCTGGTGGAAATTGGTCCTTATGGTCTAAGAATCCTCGTGGTTAGATACTACTAAGGGCTATCCACATTTTCGAGAATTTTTTCAAGGTCAAATGGGCATTTTATGGTTTCTAAATGCTATTTTGGTAAACTTTTTCAAAGGTGCAATAATGAAAAAAATAAATAATGTGTACCTAGTCTATATCTAGATGTACAACATATATTTTTTCAGATTTTTTTTATGTGGATGGAGGGCCTTCAAAAATGCCAAAAACTTTCGAACGAAAGTTTCAATGCCAGATTCGGTTTCTGTGGGTCAAATTACCCCCATTTAGACACTTTTCGCGACAATTTTGGCAAA
>FIZT01005795.1:0-23057 GCA_900065295.1 Paracoccus marginatus
CCGAAGCGCAATCGATGTATAAAAATCCCGAAAAGCGCAAACGATTGAAAGCGCAAACGATGAACAGCCAGGAATAATACCCTAAAAATGATTTTTTAAAAACAGAAACTTTTTTTTTTTAAATCCTAAAAAAAATTTTTTTAAATGTTTGAAGTTTTTAAAACGATATTTCTTTGAGAAATATTTTTTAAAAATCTCAAAAATGCTTCCTATCATCCTATGTGATTTTTTTGAGGGAAAAAAGCGTCATTATAATTGCTCCAATAAGTCGAGTTTTCAATTGAAGGGTTCGTTGTGAAAAGGGCAGTATTCCATCGTAACTTTTCAAGATAAAGATACTTAAGGTGTATATCATCACGCATTACTAATAAGCACCTTAAGTACCTTTATCTTGAAAAGTCACGATGGACTACTACCCTTTTCACAACGAACCCTTCAATTTCTCTACGAGTGAAAAAACATTCGCAGAAATGACGAAACCGAAGAAATCTCATGCAGGTTCAATACCAAGTAATTTTCCATTCGACCAAGGATAAATGAATGCGAAATTGAGACCAAATGAAAATTTATTCACAAACATCCATCAATCCGTACGTCGTTTTTATCAAAAAATAAATAAATAAATAAAAAAAATACATACACTGGTCTCAATCGTGTCAACAATCTACTCGCAAAAAATTAGCATAAATGCCATAAACCACACATCCCTATCAGCGGATCACGAGGCTCGTATTCATTACCATATTTTGAACTTGACCTTGCTACCTTTGAATACCATTTCTTGCTTGCACTATGGAAGTCGCAGACGCGCGGCAACCTTTACACACATTTTCCCTACTTATGCGAGTAAGAATATGGACGGGCATCGATATCGACAGGACACGTTGCACAATGCGCCATGTATACATAGGTGCAATTAACCATTCGGATGGAAAAATTGTATAATTGCAGTCGGGTGACATTCAAATGGTAGAAATTTTACAACGTGTACTTATATTTCATTATTGCTGATAATGAACCAGGTTACTCTGTGCGTATAGTGAAGCTCGAGCTCGATGATATCTCGACATTGACCCATATATCGATAGGATTGATACAATAGTCGTACTAAATAACAGTACCCTAATTTCTTTCTAAATTCTGGGCACCCCACAAGTTCACCATGTCGGCTGTTGAAGGCCTATAACCGTGCTCGCTTCGTAGTACATGGATCGCGTTCATTAAACCAACGATGAGACGCTATGTCATAATTATCGATAGTGGATCTACGAGTATACGTATGCCTATGGCTTTGTGCGTATTGGTAATACTGTATCACGTGTATGGTCTCATAAACGCAGATTGCTCGCTCATCCTGTATTGTCTATCAATTCCATTTTCTACCTAGTCTATTGCCTACATATAGTACAATGTGGATGCCTACTACCTAATACATAATCGATGCTAATGAATCCTTCGCAGCATGGGCAATCGAGTTGAATTTGGAAGAATTCGTTTGTCGCGACGCAAAAAAGATAAGTTCAGCTGCGTGTCTTTTCTAGTCCATCGATTCGAATGCGTGCGATGTGCTGCGGGCTAAGTCGATGATGATAAAGGTGTCTGGTTTTTAAATTACGAAAACACCAAGATTCGATGTTCACATTACAAAAGGATACGACCTCTGTTTTATTCTTGAAAAATAATTTACTCCTTTTTCCTAGTATATTGGAAAATTTTTTACCAGGCCGATGTAATTTTCAGGGTGTTAGCTAATGGGTCTTTTGAAAAGGAAAAATACTCAACCTAAAAAATAATAATAAACAATACCAAGAAATTGTTATTTTTCAGGAAACGAAAACTGCGAAGCGACACTTTGTGCTACCTACTTGATAGAATGCGACCAGAGAGCTGTACGCTTCGGAAATATAAGTTTGCATCACTGAATATAATTAATGGTTCATGTCATATTCACGTGCTCGGTTAAGAAATATCTAACGTTTGCCTATAAGGGAGTTATCGTATTTGTATCGGTAATATGGAGCGGTGCAAATGATGTTTTTTTTTTTTCAACGCGCTTAGTACACTAATTTCAAGTAAATGGAAGGTTATTATGGTAGGCATAAGTTTGAGAAATTACCTACCTCTACCAATTCGTAGAAATCAAACTTGGAAGATTTTGTTCTCGGTGTTTTTAGCTCGATTGTTCAATCAGTTCAGTTGTGGTAATCGAATTGAAGAATTAGATAGAACCACATGACACTTGTGTGCATTGCTGGTGAGGGTGGAAATGATTTGGAGAACGTCCTACAAAGGTGCTGATGTTTGACCAATCCAACACTTGACATGATTCGATTTCTTTTCAACTTGGGTAGGGAAGCTGATTATTGAGTAGTGGTGGATAGATTCATTTTTTGAGCATTTCTCTAGTTTTATTAATTTAGCATATTTTTAACTTTGACGAATTGATCAATTTGTTGCGTAGTTCGTGAGGTATCGGAAGACACTCGACAGAAACGAAGCTTTATTTGCATGATTATTCTGTAGGTAGAGCTTGAAGTGAAATGATAGATTGGAATTAATATAAATTTTTTTTTATCAATTCTAAAAAAAAAAAGTTATCAACAAGGATTCTACAATTTTGGACAATTGAAAATTTTTTAAAAAATTGTTAAATTGTTCAAAATGTTTAAATCGAGAAAATTCTTCAATATTGAAAAATTGTCGAATTCTCCAAAATTGCAAAATTTTTCAAAACCATCAAAATTTTCAAAATTGACAAATTTTCCAAAATTTCTCACTTCTCCAACGTAGCAAAATTTTTCGAAATAAAAATGTTTTCAAAATTGGAAAATTTTTAAAATTTTCAAAATTGTCAAATGCGTCAAAACTATTAATTTTTTCAAAATTTTGAAATTCTTAAACATTAACAAAAATGACGATTTTCCTAAAATTCCCATATTTTCAAAATTTTCAAAATATTGCCAAAATTTTCAAAATTGCCAAAATTTTCAAAATTGTCAAAACTGTCAAGTGTGTCAAAACTATGGATTTTTTCAAAATTTTACAATTTTCCTAAAATTTCTATCCATTTTGAAAAATCGTTTTACTTTCAGAATTGCCAAATTTTCCAAAATTGCCGAAATTGTCAAAATTTTCAAATTGCTAAAATTTTCAAAATTTTCGTAATTTTCAATATTGTAGAAATTTTCAATATTGACAAAATTTTTAAAATTGCCAAAATTTTCAAAAATGTGTCAAAACTATGTACCTATCAGTTTATTCAAAATTTTGAAATTCTTCAACATTGACAATTTTACAAAAATGTCAATTTTCCTCAAATTTCCATATTTTCCAAGATTGCAAAATTTTTCAAAATCGTCACACTTTTCAGCATTGTTAAATTTTCCAAAACTATCTCAAAAATTGCTCAATCTAATTTCTCAAAAATTGTAAAAAATTTTTAAAACCAAGTTATCTGAAGTTTCAATCAATAAATTAATTTTTTCAATTTAAAGTAAGTAGATACAATAGTACATAATATAATTGAATTACGTAATTCCAAGAAAAAAACACACATGTTTGCCTCTCCCTCCAAAGTACTTGCCCTGAAGGTCCAAAATTTTTGTAAAAATTTTCATCTCATCATGGTCACCTTTCGGGATTGGTTTCTTTAAAATCCTTCTCTATACCTAGAACACCTTATTTACCACGCGGCACCCTTCTCGATGGGATGAATCAATAAAATTTCTTAAGTAATTTTTCAATTTTATTCGCCTGAAAACTTTTCTCAGTTACTTCATTTTAATATCTAAATTAATTAATTTTTGATGATAATTTTTAAAATAATTTTTCTTTTTTTTTCAATCGTTTCATTTGTTCAAGTTGACGCATGACGCGTTAGGAAGTTTTCAACTACGATGGCTTACTCACCTAATTATCTTAATTGTAAAACTTATGCGAAAGATTTTTCATAAACTTCAATAATGCACACTTGACCGATTTAAGTAAATTGTAACGCCGAAGCGTTTATTTTGAAAAACAAATAACACCGGTGAGTCACTCCTACGTAACAATTAATTGAGTTACCTACAATGTGATAGTGAAATTGGGTTATGTCAATTAACTCAAATATATGAAAATATTTCTACTTTCGTAATATAGCGAGGTTGGTAGAAAATGAAAAACTACCATGTTTATTGTTTACTTTGAATTAAGTAAGAAATAATTGGAGTAATTCGAATCTTTTCGTAAAAACCTATACGTATAAGTACCTACCTTGTATACTTAGGTACTCGCACTTTGTAGACTGGTGGTTGGTAACCTTTCTTGAGATTGTGAAGAATAATTCGCTCTTCTTTAAGAAATATCACTAATATGCGTAGGTAATTATTTATTTCAAGGTAACTTTCTTCGCTTTTAGTGTTCCCTTCGTAAGCGTGGGCAATAAAAAAATATATACAAATAATTTGGCAGCGATATTTCGTAGATATGTAGAACAATTTACAAATAATCGAAAATTATTTAGCGCCGATAGATAAGGAATTATGCTACGATAATTTTACGTGAGTAATTTGAAATACATTGTCAAGGTTAGCTTATTGCATAAGATTTTTTATTACACTTGCATCTACGAAAAATCGATTCGAAATCTTAAATTTGAAATGAACTAGGTCTCGTAAAAAATCATAAAACTATACGAATGGATACCTACTAGGTATAGTTATCAAAATGTTTCTAACACAATTCCAGTCGGTAGATTTGTTACATCACATTACGTTATAACGTCAACTTCATCTCTATACTGATTGAATCTCGTTTCAATAAACCGGGTGCTGATGATACGAACGGTGGAAAAAAAATCAGGAAATAAAACTCATCAGTTTAATGTTATCTAAAACACCAAGTCGACTCGCATCGACCAATATTGTCATCGCGTTAATCAATAGCGATTCAATTAACATACGCTTGCGACCTAGAAAAGACAATATTTTTCAATGAAATGTAGGTCTGCTTATCAATTTTACTTTTCGTAAAAGCACAACGCCAGAAGTTCGCAATGTTCATTTATTTGAATACCCACATAACATTGAATAAATGGCCAGAATGGAACTACTGGTGCATTTGCATCTTACCAGTGTAGCCACTTCCTCAGCCTTGCCCCTATTGTACCACACACAGCATCTTCGGTTATCTTTTAAAGGTTTCGACCATCGACCATAACCTTTATGTCTTGGACATGCTGATAAAGTAGCCAATTCGGAAGTAGTCGATTCAATATAAATATATAATGAATTTCTTCGATGAGTATAGCAACATTTGACAGTAAGTCGAATTACAATTCGGTTTTGTATACAATGGCTAAATTAATTTTCGCTTTGGTTTTGATGTACGTTTCGGTGTCGAGTCAGCAACAGGTATGAAAAATGTTTAATTTTCGTGGAATAGGTTTTTTTAATAAGAATTTTTCTTTTTACAAGTTTTAAAAAATTATAGGTAATTGGTTTACCTGTTCATTTTTCAAATTTTCAACTTTTTATTTTTTAGATCAAACCTGTAATTGAAGTACCCGACAAAGGACTAACGGAATACATGTCATGGTGGGAGAGTATTTTTGGACTTGGAACTACCGAAGAACCGGAGACCGCAGTAACACCTATTGATCCAAAAAGTTGTCCAGCTTGTGGTAAGAAAATATTTTAAAATCTAACCTAACTTATTGAAATTACTTAAATCAAAATTTGAAATACCTACTCAATTGACTAAAATAATTAATCATTAAGTAGGGAATAAAAATCATTAGCACCTATTAAGTTGCATGCATTGACAACATTGATCAGTTACCTACGTTCGTCTGCTGAACAGCGTGATATTTTCGCGCCATAATAACCAAGGTTAATTTACATGCTCGAACATGTAGGTACTACTAAAACGATTTTGTTTGTTAGAATGCGGCGGAGTGAGACAGACGAGAATTGTGGGAGGTAGCACCGTCAAATATGTCAATCAATACCCATGGATGGCTCAACTCCATTACAAAGGAAAATTTTACTGCGGTGGAAGCCTAATAAATTCGAAATATGTCCTAACTGCAGCTCATTGTGTTCATCAGTAAGAAATACTTAATGATTCTCGATACGTATTGATATTTAAAACCGCGAGAACAATAACCCTGTCTTGCCTACTTACAGCTTTGACAAGAAACACATCACTGTCCGACTATTAGAACACGACCGAAGTACCGAAACCGAAAGTAAACATATTACGAGAAAAGTCGAACGTATCGTGAAGCATAAAAATTACAATTCGGGAACATTCAATAACGATATCGCTCTCATAAAAATGGATCAAGATGTGAAACTGGGTAAAAGTGCCGAATACCCGAGTCCTGTTTGTTTACCATCTGAAGGTAAGTATCAACCTACTCGTAATTTATCCAAATTTTCTAGTTAATTTACGTTTTAAATTTTTAGGAAAATCATTCTCCGGTATGGATGGTCTTGTGGTTGGTTGGGGTGCAACTAAAGCTGGTGGCTCATCGTCTCAAGTCTTGCAAGAAGTGTCAGTACCGATTATCACGAACGATGAATGCAAAAAGACTGGTTACGGTGAAAAGAGGATCACACCTAATATGATGTGTGCCGGACACGCCGAAGGAGGAAAAGATTCTTGCCAGGTAAGCACCTATATAACTTACCTACTTTCAAAAAAAAAAAATCGTGGTATTTCACGTTTGTGATTTTACAGGGAGATAGCGGTGGACCGTTGAAAATTGCCAACAGTTCTACTTACTCCATTGTTGGTGTTGTATCATGGGGCGAAGGATGTGCTGAAAAGAATTGGCCTGGCGTGTACACTCGAGTTAATCGTTACTTGAATTGGGTGAGCAATAATACCGCTGATGCTTGTCCGTGTCCGTATAAACCCAGTTACTAAATAATTGTCAGAATTCAATTGCCTACTTATATTTATTTCTTTGTTGATCTCATGGCTATATTACTAAGTATATTAATTTACTGTTCATCGTGTCTCTAAATTTATGCAATAACTAATAAAATGCACAGATTGAAAACTCGATTTTTTTTCTTCATAAATTCGAATACCTAAGTGGTACAGCTATTTTGTACTCAATTTATTAATTCCTGAGTTGCGAGGCGGTTAAGCACAACTTCAAAAACTATTTCGTTTCAGCTTCACCATTTTGCCTACTGGTTACCCAAAAAGTTTCCATTTCACCTTTACCCTGTAGAAATAAAATTTTAAAAATGATAATTCACTCTTTTTAAAATCAGTCGATGTAAAAAGTTCATGCAAAATTTCACCTTCACTGGTATTAGTCCTCGAGACTCAGCGATATATTTATCATCAGGAAGTAACTTTCTTGTAGCCTCAGATACGTGAATTTTGCCCGGCTAGAATACATACGCAAATGATACAGCGATTAATCAAATTCTTCATGCTTACTTATTAAAAAAAAAATTATTTTCCAATTTACCACGCTAGTAGTTTGCATACGAGCAGCTGTATTCACAGTGTCGCCAAATAAACAGTATCTAGGTACCTTGAGACCTACAACACCCGCAGCTACTGGTCCCGAATGTATTCCTACAAATATTTGTAAAAAAATTCAGTCAATTACGATTTCACAAATCTATATGGTTCAGGTAAATTTACTCGCCTATTCTAATTTCTACTGTAACCTCCGATGGCGATTTCAAATTATGAACTTCTTTTAAAAAGCAAATTCCCAAATCGACAACATTTTGAGCGTGATGTTCGGTATATTCGGGTGCTCCGCTGACTGCCATATACACACCGCCTACAGTTTCGACCTTTAAAAACGATGCGATATTGAGGTGTGAATTGAATCATTGTTTCCGTGTTTTATTTCTTTATTGAATCAGACTTACTTTGTACACATCAAAGCGGTCCGTAAGAGTGTCAAAACAGGTGAACACGGCGTTCATACAATTTATTACATTCATTACGTCTTGCATTGTACTAGTTGATCCTGATTCAACCACTTCACAAAACATTACCGATACCATCTCGCAGGACTGAAACCAGATGGGATAAGATTACGAAGTGTTAATTTAATAAAACAATAGAAAATACTACTCGTATTCACCTTGCATGTATTCAAGTACGATGATTCGTTCTGTAATAAATGTGCTATTGATTTAGGTATCATCGAGTACAGCAAGTCATCGCTTCTTTTTTTCCACTGGTCGAGTAGTTCGTGATTTTTTTCCAGTTCTTGAGATCTTTGTTCTGCTCGCTCACACATTAATTCTAATCTAAAAAGAAAAGTAATAATTTTAAAACATTAGTAAAGTAAGTAAACAGACTGTGTATACACCTAACTTCAGACAACAATATAATGTATGTAATTAGAGTACCTACTTACAACATCCAGGGTCCAATGGATATCGCGACCAAGTTATAAGATTTAAATTTTTTAATGAATGAATAATGTTTAAAGATCATTGAAGATCACGTACGTTGAATTACCTGTCTTCAATTTTCATGTTATGTCCACTTTAATATCATTTAAAATTTGAAAATTCAATCCAGAACTTCCATAAGCAATAAAAAATACTTAATGATAATTTAATACCAGCAGACCAGCCCTGCCCTGACGCCCTGACCTCACCTGTATGACGTCATACTCACTTGGAACAATGTTGCCATCCGGCTAAAACTAATTCTCTGCTTAAACCGTGCAAATTGAAATCATTCAGGTACAAGCCGGCATATTGTAGTTCATCAACATTGTTGACTCTGCAACGTGATTATCATAAGTGATTATAATTATGTAGTTATAAACTTGACAAAAAAAGGATACTTAATTGATTAGCATCGAATACTTAAGTGAATTAATTCATGACAAAAATTACTGACACAGGGCTGCAAAGGAATACTATCATTTCGGTATCGGGTAAGTAGAGGAGTTGGCCTTTCAACAGGATGCTTTTTGTTCCATGGCTTACTCTGCGGTCTAAAGTAGCCGATGTAATTTCAGATGGTTCAATGACCACCCCGCGGCCAATTTTTTCGACATTTTTTTTCGGCGGAGCTGTAATACGTCCCATCATGTTTCTTAGTACTTCTATTTCAAATGTTATATTGGTGAGGAATTTTATCTGCGAAGTTTGTACATGGTAAGTTATTGGAATTTTATTTTGAAATGTAGGTGTTTGGGTACTTACGATAGGTACCAAACATATAAGTATACGCAGTCAGGTAATTAAGGATAATGAACTAGCATTACAATGATAATAATTTTCTGTCAAACTTACGTTATTCCAAGTAAAAGGAATACCTTTGGGTCTTCTCAACCTAAAACACTCAGAAAACGGTTTACCGATCATACTTTTAGAACCGTAAACTTGATATAGTTTTTCTCCTATAGCCATTATAGTGAGATCTTTGTTAGCCATGAATCCGAATGGAAACAATTTTAATAAAACGCCGCATGGAACCGGAGGGAATAATTTTCTGTTTATTGTTAGCGGATTAATTCGTGCAGCTAAGTACTGCCTGTTGTCGAAATCTAAACGAAATTTAACGACGATTTTTTGAGGTGATGATTCGACATGACCTTCTTCAAGAACAGTGATCTTGATTGATGTGTTGTACAGTTCTTCCGCTATTTGGTGAACTTGCCCTGAAATCGAACCATATTCTGGGTAAATCTGCACCTACCTATTAAAATCACCTGGTACGTACAGTAAACTAATTTGAAAACAGACCAGTAAAATAGTGGGTTAATCCTTTTCGCGTACTTCTATAAACCAATTCGGCTCCGTTTTCGTCGAAATTGGTTATATACATTGAAGGACTTTTCATTTTGGGGTACGAGAATCTCATTTGTAAATGTAAGTTATCAACGTTTTTTAAAAAGTCCAAAAAATATCTTCCGGTAGCCCGTATCGGTTCATCGTAACTGTAACTCAAATCAAATAGACAAATTTACTAAACAAATTTTTATTCATTCGAACCACAATCTCTGCCTGGTGACATAAACAAGTCGATGCGCGTGTTTTGTATAATTCGTCGTAGTTTCCGTTCAAGCAAGCATTAATGTGATAGGTTAGTACATTTTGACGCGTTTAGCATTATAAGTATAATTACCCAAAAGTAGACAAGTATCGTACGAAACACTGTCCGAAGTAGAACATGAAATCATCGGCTGTGGAATCGTTATTAATTATTTTAGCGCAACTGGCCGCCAAGCTTGGCATTAATTCGTCGGGGTACATTTGGTGGGTGTTAAAAACCACATATTTACAGCCAGTTTCTCTCAAAACTCGGTTCCATATTTTTTCACCATATTTCACCTAAAGGTACAGCCATATTTTACGTGAAATTAGATATGTACGACGTTTCGCTTAAGCAATTTGCTAGAATTACCTACCTACTAAAAATTTTTTTTTAGGCATGTAGGTAGTAGGTATGGGGGCAAAGTATAGGCAATAACCAGCCTCGATGCGTATAGGAGCAAACTAAAATTATCGCATCACATGTAGGCCTACATACATAAAGATATCTACGCCACTGGAAATTTACTTTTCAATAAATCGTTCAAAGCTGAAGAAAGATTATCTTGGCGGAAATTCAATTTTTATTTCAACGTTTTTATGTAGAAAAGTTGGTACGTTCATGACAATTGCAAAAATTACTCAAAAAGTAATTAGCCTACCTATAGTACACTAATTATAATCAATTAAGCGTAAGATTAGTCTATACGTTAATCATATTAGAAGTATAAATTCTTCTAACCTGAATGAAATGTTGAACGCTTTCCAATAACATACCATACATCGCGAGGCGCTCACTCTTAACACATCACTAGTTTCAAAAATTGAAAACGAAAGTCGTACGCTGAATTTAATAAGATACGATTTCGAAGCGACACAAAATAACACGACAGCGTAGCAGCACTTTGCGAAATATTACTGCGACGATTGCAGGGATTGTAAGAAATCACTGAGAAGTACTTTGTAACCTTCGTTCGTATTTTTATGTGTTTAGTAAATCCTCAACCTAGTTACGACGATTGCCACCTATCTCTTTAAAATTCTAAAAATGTACCTATAACTTTATTGGGCAAGTGAGAAAAATTAATTCTTTTCATACGTAAAATTTAGCCATTACGTACCATATCTAATTTCCATCTTTGTGAAAGTTTAGATCGTGTTAGTGAGAGTTGTTTCCGGTGGTTAAAGGGGTGTTTTTATGACGAACATGCGCCATAAAAGATTGTTATGGCATTTTTTTATCGTTATTTTTTTCAGTTTGGTAAAATTTAATGTTTATGTTTGCAAGGGTATTAATTATCTAATTAGTTTATCGTGGAAGAAACGGGCGTCGCAGAGTATAGATGCGAGTATAATACCTAATACCTATACACTATACAGTCAGTAACTTGTTCCATTTCAGTGATCCTGGAAAATGAAAAATCGGTTAATTTTTTTGAGAAATTTTATTTTATTATCCTCACTGCACAAGTCGACAAAAACTCACAAAAAGTAAATGGAAAACTTACTTTGTTGACGTGTCGAAAATATTAATCAAAAGCAAACTGAAATTAATTAATCGAGAATTCGAGATACATGATTACATGAATGGAACTTGGAAGACCGAAAGTTGAAACTGAGACTACGTACCTTCCTATATTGAAAGTTGCGAGACCATCATTCCTGAAGAACATTGAATTTTCGTTCTGCCAGAACTGTTACGAGAAACGTTTACATTAGATTCAATTCAATTCAAAAAACTGTGAAATATTGACTGTTATTTCTAATTTTATTTGAATTAATGAATGTTGAAAACGAAGGAACGGGTAATGGGGAAAGGGGACCCGGGAGCAGGGACCGACCATCTGCTCCTAACTTAAGCAGTGCTCATTAAGAGCTGTTGAAGACAGACTTTTATAGCCAGCTTCAAAGTGACTCTACTACGCATGTGCGCGGAGTTATCTGTTGACTATTAGAAGTTTAATTTTTGAGTTTTGAGTGAATGTGATGTGAAACGGTTTCGATGATAACAGCCATAGTTTTATTGTGAGTGTAATTTTTTACTTGCTACGTTACCTGGTTACCTGTGTAGGCTGTTTTTACCGATTAAATTCATGCTGTGTAAATGAATATTCGTTATGGCTCCTGATGCTCGTGATGTTGAAACTTGTTCTGTTTGTGGTTCGCAATTCAAACGTAGTTTTCTCCGACACCATCAACGCTCTAAACACCCCGAGGATATTCCTAGAAAAATTGGACGTAACATAATATGCTGTGTGTGTAAGGCACAGTTTTCATTCCGTCAACAGTTTAGAGATCATGTGAGCGAAACTCATGGTAAAATTGAATCAAAAGAACTTAAATTCAACTCCATTGAAGGTAACACGAAACTCCAAAAAACTTCTAAACATACTATACAGTACATAACGTAATGTAATCTACTTATTTCTATTTTCAAATTCTAGAATTCGACAGTTGGTTACAATCAGAAGAGAACAACATTAAGATTCATTTTACTAAATTTCGAGAACCGAGAAAGCTCAGTAATGGAAACACTCGAGTTAGCTACTACTGTCAATACGATAACGGGGGAAACAACAAGATCATTCCTCATGACAAACGAAAAAGGTCTGAGTTCTAGAATAAAGTTTTTAAGTATATTATGTAAATGTAAACTGCAACAAAATGGTCAATTTTTTGTAGAGCACTAAAATATCAAGGTTCGTACAAGCTATCGGGCTGTTGTCCAGCAGAAATAATAGTTGAAAAAAAGAAACGAACGGGCCGCGTATATGTGACGTATTATGTTTCTCATTTGGGACATAACGCTTCGTTGGCTCATTTTTATTTGAAATTCGAGCAAAGGAAAGAGTTTGCAGGTATTTATCTTGGCTATTTCATTATCTAAAAAAATATGAATTTACTCATATATTAAATTTGCTGATCAAATCGTTTTATTTTGGATACTTTCAGATAAAATTAGAGCCGGCGTGTCATTCAACAAAATTTTGGATGAAGTCAGAGAGAACGTACAACCTGACAGTTTGAGACGTGAAGATTTCATTTCGCAGCAAACATTATATAATATTGCTAATGAATTTGGAATCGAGAATTGGAAAAGAACTGAAGATGATACCACCACTCTTGCGGTATGGATAGAAGAAATGAAAAAAAGCAAATATAATGCGGTATGTCTTTCTAAAATGCAAGGAGATGAAGACGAGCATTTGGCTGTGAATGATTTTTTTCTGGTGATAATGACGCAAATACAAGCCAAAATGTTATGCGACTTTGGTCATCGAATGATTTGTATTGATGGTACCCACGGCACCGATCAATATGATTTCGAATTAACTACTATACTCGTTGTCGACGATCATGAAGAAGGATTTCCAGTCGCTCATCTCATCTGTAATCGTAAAGATCAAGGTGCCATGGAAGTGTTCTTTGAATCAGTGCGTGCGAAAATTGGTAGAAGTTTGACGCCATCAGTTTTCATGTCTGATGATTATCCCGCTTACTTCAACGCATGGATAAAAGTTATGATGCCGGAAAAACCCCCCAAGAAATTATTATCTACCTGGCACGTCGACAAAAATTGGCGTGAAGCGCTGAGCAAAATTGAGTGTAGGAAGGGCGAGGCGAAAATCAAACAGGTAGAAGTGTATCAAGTGCTTCGTTTTTTACTCGAAGAAAAGGATGAAACGGTTTTTACACAAAGTTTGGAAGTCGCAGTGAACGATTTATTGACTGATGAATCCACTCGAAGCTTTGGAAAATATTTTCAAAGTTACTATGCGAATCGACCAGAAACATGGGCGTACTGTTATCGCATCGACGCTGGTATGAACACCAATATGCGCATCGAAAACTACCATCGTTTATTGAAAAACATTCATCATAATGAAACAAAAATGAAACGCTTGGACGCTTGCGTTAATACTCTTATGAAAATTGTGAGAGATAGAACTCACGAACGTTTTATGAAGCTTATGCACATCAAAGCGCCGAACATCATTAAAAAAATAAACTCCGCTCATCGCAAGAGTTGCGAAATCAAAGATGAAGATGTCACCGAAAGAGACGACTCCTATTGCGAAGTAAAATCTCAGTCAGATTCGGGTTCATCATATGCGGTAAAAAAAGAGTATGAAACCTGCCCATATAATTGTGAAGTAATATGTAAAGCCTGTAATGTGTGCCAGCATCTATACAGCTGTACGTGTGAAGATTTTCTGATTAAAACACGTATGTGTAAGCATATACATAAAGTATGTACTTTTCTTCGTTCAAGAAACAATGTTCCAAATCCATTAGATTCTATCTGTGAAGTAGAAATTGCGATGGATCATGAATATGATATTATTGAAGTGATGCAACCGACTCCCGAGAAAGAAGCGGATACGGATTGGTATAAATTAGCTGTTCAAGAATGGAAAACTTATTCTGAAATGGTTACAACTCTACTTGAATGCAGTGAGACTCCATTATTTGGAGTAAAAAAGTTAATTAATGCGACTAAAAGATTCCTCATTCAACACAAACAGCTTCACAACCCAACGAAAAAAAGTCTATCTCCAATCAACAAAAAAAATAAAAATCTTCATACCGTTTCGAAAAAACTGCTATCCACGCGCAAAGAAATTTGATCTTCGTGAAGTTGTCCTTGAGATACGCAGACTGAGAAAAATCTATTAAGAGATCATTTGATCGTGTCTTCTACTGTAAACCGAAAACCGTTTCTAAACATCAAATGCATTTGATCAATTATGTTTTTACTTGAATACTTATCGATTTTTTCAATCTTGAATTTATTTTTGTTGTGTTTTTCAAGTTGAAACGAATTATATCTAAGTCTTTGAAAAATTGGATCTCTTTTTGTTGAAAATTGACTTTATTTTCGTTGTCTAGTTTAACTTACGATTAGAAAAGAGTACTGCATGTAATGAAAAATGAATTGAATTTTAAATAACAGAATAAAGTACTCTTGTTTTCTTATGTACATTTCTATTGTATTGTAGGTACACAAACTTTTCCGGTGTGTTTCAATGTTTGGGACTGACAAAAGCAAAATCTCAGCGAAGGCCTTTAGATTGATCATCCTTTGACCATTCAGCTTTTTTTGCTGAAACCGGTGAAAACTATGAACAAATGATTGTTCAGTTCGCGCGCTTACGTAGTAGTGTCACTTCGAGGCTGGCCACAGGGCCCGTATTTTTTATTTTGTAAACAAAGATAACAAATTATCATCAAAAAATTTGTTTTTCAGTTTCGAAAAAGTTTCGCGAATTTCGTTACAAATGAACAATTCCAAGTTTACTCTACACGTGTAAGTTCCGATGAGTGTACTTATGACGCTTCAGTTTATACTTACCTTCGTCTAGGTATCCTGTAGAATGCTCTAACCCAGAAACAAGTCGTCGTATTATCAACCCATCACACTTCGTTCTTGTGAAGCTTGTTAGAAGCTTATATAATTGCTGCAATTCGAACAAACAGCTGTCGGACTGGAGTTTTTACTCCTGCAACAAGTAATCCGACTCCATTAACTGGTAATTAATTGATTTTTTAAAACCATGAATGAGCAATATTGCCTAAAGTGGGGCAGTCACACCGAAGCCATCACAGATATAGCGTATAAATTTTTGGAACATGAATCTTTGGTTGATGTTACTCTCGTATGCCAGGAGTTCAATCAGACGCATTTCTTCAAAGCGCATCAAATAATATTATCAGCTTGCAGTCCGTATTTTGAATCGTTATTTTTGAATAACACGCATCCTCATCCAATCGTATTCTTGACCGATATAAAAAAGAAGGAATTGGAAACAATATTGATGTTCATGTATCGAGGCGAAGTGAATGTGCAACACGACAAAATCAAAGATGTACTAAACACCGCACAGTCCCTAATGGTGCGTGGTTTGTGCGATAACGTTTGTGAAACAAATTCTCCGAATCAGCCTCAGGATATGAATCGAAGTCCGAGTACTGAACGGTTTTCTCCTAAACGGCGAAAATACGAAGAAAATGGACAACCTACTGAAAATCACGGCAGTGAAGACTACGACGATGATTATGAAGCAAAATATTCCAGGGTATGTTTTATTGGATATATTTTTATCATCAACCGTGAACTTTATCGTTTTTTATCCTTAAATTTCCTGTTTTAGTGCGATTCGCCATCAGCTTATTATAATTCACCAGCAATCAGCAAATCGAAACCACTAGATTGTGTCGATCATGTGAACACTAACAAAGATGATCCTATGGATTACTCTATGGAGAGTTGTTTTAGAAATGAATTAACCAACCAATACCACCTAGTGAGCTTGCGTACAATCGTAATCAAGTTGAAATTAAAATAAGAAAAAAAAATTAATAAACATCATCGTTTGTTTCAGAGTTCACGAGCCTACGAAGATGAAAAATCAAACACTCGTCGTTCGTATAGTGTGTCTCCTGATACAGAATATTCTGATCGCAAATCCGGTGATTATACTCCTAACGAACACATCAATATTGAAAACGATAAAGTATTAATAAGAAAAGTGAATTCCTCATTGGCACATTGTCGAACTTCATCCAGCCAAGAAATCTCAGTTATTCAAGCGAACTCGAACAGTTCTGAGAATACTTTACCAGCTACTCCTTACACGAATGTAAAACAGTCTCATGCATTGATTGGACCTAAAAGAGTTGGCCATTTCCAGTCCAAGTGGATGGAGTTATTTAACTGGTTGCAGTACGATAAAGAATCCAGAAAAATGTATTGTAAATTTTGTCGCAAATGGGGTGATCTAATACCCAACATTCGTAGAACATCTTTCGTAGACGGTAGTTGTAATTTTAGGTTTGAAATCGTCAAACATCACGATTGCAGTAAATCACACCAAATATGTGTATCGAAGGATGAAACTAACGAGTCGGAGTATAAATTCTAATTTAATGACCACTTTTGTTTTGTTGACGTTTGTCGATTGCATATCACTTTTGTGGGATTTTATTTTGCATTTAGAATGTGTGCCATTTTAAAAGTATGGGTCCAAGACTCGTGATTGCGAATTAACGAGAAGAGTACATTTTTTTATACTTATCGGTTTATTTAAAAATTCAAATTATACCGAATTATTGTTACCTAGTTTCCAAATTCCCGGCACTTGTGTTTTTTTCTCTTTCTGAATAAGTATTTTATTTTGTTATATATATATATTTTTTTTGGCAAAATATTTCACTCTGATGAGAAGCAAATTTTCATACGAGACCACCCGTGTTTAATTTACTTTGTGATTAGATTTTTGAATGTTGAGTTCCTTTAAATTACATAGGTACATCACTTTTTTTTAGAGTACTTTTGCTTCAGTTTTCACGAAATTCATTAATTCATAGATACCTACCTACAGGTTGTTTATTTTTCTGTATGAAATCGTAGTACATAATATGCATTACTTCTACAAAATAAGTGTATTTGTCGAAAATAGGGATTGTCTTTTTTCGACTTTTAATTTATTCTTGTTTTATTACCTACGTAAGTATAGATTAGTGTGTGGTTATGAACGTTGAAGAAGGTGGCGTTTGAAAAGGTTACCTGTCTGTGATATAATATTAACAGATTGTGATAATGCAGTAATTTAAATTTTCATTATACTTTGTATTATAATATTGAATAATGATGTGGTTTCGTTTTCATTTGTTTTTCGAAGTGGCGGGTAAATCGTAACGTGAATCATTCCTTGCTGAGTACATGGCTGAGGTAAATGATAATTTATGTAAAATAAGAATAAGTATTCTGAAGAAAATAATAAGAAAAGAGTAATTATAAAAATCAAAAACGAAGATCAAGTATTTCAATTTTGATTGAAGTAATTTTTTTTTCAATTATTTTTCCGTTTTCAGTATTTTATTTTTCAACTTTTTTTTTGTGAATTTGAATACTTGAATTCTTGAAAAGAGAGAGAACACACTCTTCAGGAGAAAAATTGCACTACTGTATCTCTCTGTTATCATTCAAAAAGTACATGAACTCACCTTATCCTAGTACTTCAATTTATCTAATTATTTTGATGTTTTCTCAAAATTCCTTAGAATCAAATCTAGAAATTTATAAATTTTTCAAAATATTAATTACAACTTGATATCCTAAGTTAAATGACCCGAGTGTTTAGTGCAATGTATAACAGTACCTGACAATTCAATCAATTTTATTTATATGTAGTTCTTAGTGCTCAAGAAGTAGCTGCCTGTTTTTTTCCTATTCTACCTTAGTTATTCTTCTGTCTTAAAAAAATGAAAATAGCCTCTGATTACTATGAATTTTAAAGGTAAGTTGTGTTGAATATATTCCACGTATCTAGTACAAGTATTGCGTTTCATTTTCTGTCTTTATTCCATCAAAATATCAATCAGTAGGACAGACAGACGAGTACACCGATTTAATATTACTTCTTTAGATGGTAATTTACATTTCACCGCAGACAACTTGCTAAAATCTTTATTTTTTTTCAGATTTCGGTTCAAGTATCCTGTACTCAGGTATGGATCAGTGTTATCCAGATCTAGACGTGGATCAAAGCGATCTAGATGTGTCAGGCTCATCTTCGGGATTCCCTTTCGAATTCGTCGAAAGTAATAAGTCACTGATGTCTCCCTCTCACGTAGCCATGTTCTATCCTCAATTAGGATACGAGTTGCACCCTCTACTAATGAACCAACGTAAACGTAACGACTCGGACAAACTAGACTCTTCGCCTTTGCTAGCCAACGACGACTTTCAAGTGCCTCCTCATCACCTCGTCATAACATCAACAAAAATAAACAAAAAGAAATCAAAACCGACACGAAAAAAAGAAGTTCAAGTCGAAGCAACGAGCACTTCTCAGTCTACGATTGGTTCGCCTGATACGATGGAAAAAAATCGCAAAATATTTTACTGTCGCGATTGCGGAAAATCATTCAAATTTCAAACTTCTTTATTGAGACATAACAACAAAGTTCATAATTGTAAATATCAATGTCCCACATGTCACCGGGTGTTCTCTCGTCAAGCTTACCTGGACGTTCATACTTCGAAGCCTGGAAGCTCGTGTTTTCTTAATTGTTATCCTAATGTACGAACTGCGTCGATGCAGAAACATCCAAAAATTTAGACGCGTATTTACCTACCTAATCGTCTTTTACGAGGTTTTAAACAACATTAATAATATGATTTAGTTCGTGTTCAGGGTTCCTGCTGTTTAAATTACGTAGCTAATACCTCCATATATTTTTTATTCAAACAAAAATGTCCTAGGTTTAAGTTCGTGAGCGTTTTTTTTTCTTTCTTTTTTTGCGAATTGATTTCGATATTTTACGACTATTGTTTAAGATACTTTCAAATTATTCGCCATTCGGTAATTATCTCGAATAGATGCCAAAAAGTTTACTATTCAATAGCTTAACATTTTACAATAATGTACCTGGTGCGGAACTTTCATGATCTTTTTTCTTTTATGTAGTTTTACCTTCGTCACATTGTTTGATATGTGATTTGTTCATTTTGAAGGTGTTCTCGTTGAATTGATAATATCGAATTTTACTTTCATTAACCTGGACCAAACTTAGTTCACGACGAACTTATTTTCGAAAATTCGAAAAATAGTTATTTAAAACGCATTATTATACAACAGAATTGTGTTTTCTATATTAATCTCTTATTTTTTAATTCTTATAAGAATTTGTATATCCGTTGGATTTTTTTTGTAGCTTTACAATGGTTTTGTTGTGTATACCTATACATTTTACAATTACAAAAAAAACAACAACAAAAGTGTTCGTATTGAAATTGAACAATGATTATTCAAGTACGAATTATTGCGGAGATTTTAATTGTTATACTTTTCTGTTAAGGTTATTGATATTTGTAATTTTTGAAGAAAAATTAAATTTATTATTTTGTTCGAATTTTGTTAATTTTTGTGTTTTTTTTTTATTCCGAAGTGAGGTTGTCGGTACTCGGGGGAATGAAAGTTATTTTATCACGAGCATCACCTACGATCTAAAAATAAAATTAAGTTTATAATATCTTCTCGCGCTATTCGTTTCCATTTCGTAGATTACATTGCTATGGTCGTCTCGTCAACCAATTAAAATGGCTGCGGTAGGTTTGGAAGTGGAGTTCGCGACGTCATGTGTACGCTTCACGGATGGTTATTTTGAAGTTAGGCGATAAAGGAAATAAAAGCAGGAAACCGGCGTAAAAGAATCTCTTGTTTCAGTACAAATACTCAAATATAGAATAAGTACTATAGGTACCTACCTGCGCATGTACAAACACCAAGTAGCGTGGTATTTAATGACTCAAAAATACTCCTCGTACTGCGTACACGACGACGTATCTGTGTGTTTATTATTGGACCATGGGAGTGCGGGTCGAAGCACCGTAGACAAAAAAAAAAATTAAAAACATCTTCCTTTGTAAAAGTGGTGTATTTATGAAACGAAACAACACGTGTAGCCGAACCAGGAAATGAGCAACCACGAGTTGGAGTGTGGATACCTATTTATTTTGGCAAATTCCGATTTGTATACGAACTTGGTAAATTTATTCGATGTAATATGATACCCATATTACGGTGAATTTCGAGTAAAATCCAGAACTCCTTAATATGAAACTTTTAATTCATAATTGCGAAAGAAATAAACAAGATGACTTTTTCTATGCCGTATTAATGGACGCAGTGAGTAAATACGAATGAAGCTGTCAAATTGATTTTAGCGAATATTCGATTAGCTCGTAAATTTCATATTTTACGATCGAACTTATGCGAATAGATTAAAGTGAATAAGAGAAACTAAATCGCACTTCTGAAGGTTAAAATACCCAGTACCTAATGTTTTACGAAAACCGACCTGTTTTTGATAGATATAGGTACTACCTATACGTACCTACATTACACCTTTTGAGATTGAAACGTATTAGATACATACGTCCTTTGAAGCGCCTCATACATTTCACGATGTAATAAATCCACGTGTATTGGAATTGAAAATTTGAATAATGGACCCAATTAGTCAAGTTTTTCTCGCGGTGATTATTCTCACAAGACAGACGAACCTACTAATGGAGAGCACGCAGCGAATGAAAGTGAAAATTCGCATGAGACGGAATTTGAGTGAATGAATTGAACTTGAAGAAATATTTATCTTTTTAGGCTTCCGTTTTCTAATTTTGATAGATTTAAAACATGACTCGAAAGTCATATCAAAGTTATCAGCATTTGTATGGAAAACTACTGCGATTTTATAGGTTGCCTTTTATCTTCTTGAAGTTGTTCCATTTATGCATTTTTGAAAACGTGATAAATAGGTAATAAAGATTGAAGTTATTCGAGACTTCAATCAGCCAATTCGATGACAAATGTTGAGGAATTCTTGAAAAGTTCCAAAATTACAAATACATACAGGAGATAATAATCCAAAAAGTATTTAAATGTTGGTAAAGACAAATTTCCAAAAAAAAAGACCAATTTATTCATCGAATTATGCATGAAAAAACATTTCAACATTTAGAATAATTTAATTTTTGAAAAAAGTGGAATAGCAATTTTTTTCCAAGTTACAAGTCATTGAAAAAATATTAGTAATATTTTCTTGAGAATTTTTTTTAGAAAAATCACTGCATTTGATAAATAGCAAAGTTTTAAAAATTGACAAAGTTTTCACACATCACACCTTTAAAAAAGTGATAAAATTTTTTACAAAAATTTAACCGTTTTTATTTTTCAAAAATTGCAGCTTTTTTCAATTCTCAAAAAATGACAAGTTTGTATTTTTTGCTAAATCACAATTTTTCAAAAAGTGAAAATTTTCAGAAATAGTTTTAAAAATGGCCAATTAGTAAGGAAAGTACTTTTTTCGGAAAATTGCGTACAACTGGTACAACCAACCTTCTCTCAATTAATAATATTTCAAAAATCGTGAGTTTTCACAAAATATCAAATTTTTTAAAAGTTTAAATTTCAAAAGAAATGACACCGTTTAAAAAATTAAGATCAAGTACAATTTCGTAAAGAATTTACAAATTTTCAAAAAGTTGAAATTTCTACAAATCCCAGTTTTCTAGACAGTTGAAAATTTTTTGGGACGAGAAAATTTTTTTATAAATTGCGTATTTTATAAAAATATCAAATTCTTAAAAAAGTTCCAAAATTTTTAAGAAATATGAAGTTTATAATAAATTATTTTTTTTTGGAAAATTATCATTTTTCAAAAATTACAAGTTTTTTAAAAAGTTGAAATTTATTGCAAATGAAAATTTTTAAAAAATGACAAGGTTGTAAAAATTAAAAAAATTTTAAAAAGTAGAAATTTTTTAGCAAGTTAAGATTTTTAGAAGAAGAGAAAGTATTTCTTTTTTTTTACATTTTTAAAATTATCAAATCGTTAAACAATGCCAAATGTTTAAGAAGTTGTGAATTTTTAAGACACTTAATATGGTGAATTTGAAAAAAAAAAATGATAATTTTCCAACTTTTAAAAAAATCTAAAAGGATATAGGCAGATAATGGGGTCACATCGGCCCCAAGCGATTTTGGGCTCCTATACCTACGCTTCAAGTGGTGTACCTTGACTAGAGAAAATTTCTCACAAAATTTTGGACCCCTAACACGCTTCATTCGGGTGCCACATCCATTTTTTTGAAATTTTCTCGCCCATTTTTCACCTAATTCCAGTCCAAGTGAGCAGTGAGCGAAAATTTTAGTTCTTCTGGGCACAGTTATAGGTATTGTAATGTGGTGTACCTAGAATGAAATTTTGAACAATTTGTGTTCACTCCTACATGAGTTTTTGACCATTTGAAATTTTCAACTGTAAAAGAGACCTTGATAGTGAAGTTGAGCCAGTTTTGAAAAATACCCCCAAAACGTGTATTTTGATGTACCTAGATTCACCTCACGTATTCACTTTTTGTGATTTCGTTGTGCTAAGGGCCGATAGTCGCGAAAAACGTAATTTTTAACTGATGGAGTTCATGTTTTAACGGGGGGGGGGGCAAGAGGGGGAAATATTGGGCAAATGAAAATT
>FIZT01005808.1:0-11083 GCA_900065295.1 Paracoccus marginatus
TAAGCGCAAATAAGGGTTTCTCACACCATTTTGACTGGCTAAAAAACACAAAAAAAAGTTGTTTTTTTCAAAAGGAGGTGTACTTTGGGGACCTCCTGCTCCCCTCCCCTTGCACCTAGGGGGCTCAAATTTTTTTGGGGATGTCCCCCACTCAAAGTGAACTACCTCACCGAATTTTGGTCAAAATCCAAGGTATGTTTTGTATTTCACTCCACCCTAATACGCGTATACTCATTCGTGCTACCGTTTGATTGAGTACATTATCGATTCGGACAAGGACGAGTCGACGAAATAAAAATTTTTCTCTCATCTGCTCGAACGATATATCTAAGTATCTACGTACAGTAGAAAAAAAAGAGCACATCTCTACGAAGAATATAAAAATATAAAGAAGGAGATAAAGAAAGACGCAGAGAGTGTGAGAGAAAAAAAAGAAGGGAAAAAAATCAGCAATATTATCCGGTTTGATGGACAGTTTATCACGTCCAGTAATGGAGGGTAACTACGTCGAAGCATGCTATTTTAAAAATGTCTCAGTTTTTTTCCCTCTCTTTTATATATTTTCCTTTCGATGGCCGGTTTTTCGGGCTGTGTACCGATGCGATGGATGGCGCTGCGTGGAACTCGAGATGCGATTTTTCTTTCGCTAGAACAATATTTCGAAAAGATGTTTATTGCTTCAATCCTGTTCGCTGTATTAACGCTATTCATCATCCGATTGTCGTAATGGCAGTACGTGTTTCCTTTTTATGTTCTGTGTTTATCCGACGATACTGTATACGAGGATAGAACGGTGTCAAATTCTACGTCCTGTGCATGGTTGGGGGATAGTATTGGGGGGGGGGGGTTCTATGCTTCGATATGTGTTCCTGTTTCGTTTTTTTCTCCTTCTTGTATAAGGATAAAATTATGGCGGTGTGTTGGTGTGTGCAGTTATACTCGTATTCGGACATAGAAATGCCTTTTCATTAAATACGATTGATTTTGTATTTTTTATAAAAGCTCTACTGCGTGTCGTTCGGTTGGTCGAATGTCTTTCAAATGTACCTAATATGTGACAATGCGATAGTGACAGGTTTTTTTCGCTATGGCGAATGCGTATATTACATCGAGCTGCTGTGTACGAGTAGTCGAGTACCTAGACCTAGACCTATACGTATAGAGAGTGAGAAAGAGGGAAAAAAATGAGAGAAAGAGAGAGTGTAAACGAGGCAATTGTCTCGTTGGTGAGCGGTCCATGATCGGAAGTGGTACAGAAGGTGATCGGATTGGAGACTGGTAAGATAGAAAAGGCGGAGCACCAGCACAAGCGAATCTTTCGCAGATGACCCGATCGCAGGCGACCATGTAGCCACGACTCCTGTCACTCGTGCAAGTGTAACGAGTCGTATGGAGGGGAGTGAGGTAATTCGAGTCCAATATACCTAGGTTTTCTTTATGGTTTCTTTTAGGTTTCGATGGGTTTTTTTGAGGTTTTCTTCAAAAAAAAAAAGAAGAAAAAAATGAACGAATTTGAAATTTTGAAAAAAAAAACAGAAATTCGAAAGTATGAATTTTTACAAATTTTACAATTTTGAACAATTTGAGCCATTTTGGAAAATTTTGCAATTTTGGATAATTCCGGCAATTTTAGGAAAATTTTCTAAATTTTTAAAAAAGTAAAATTTTACAATTTTTAACAATTGAGCAATTTTTGAAAATTTCGCAGTTTTGAAAAATTTAACAATCCTGAATCATTGAACGATTTCGAAAAATTTTACAATTTCAGACAATGTGGAAATTTTAGCAAAAATTAACATTTTTGGAAAATTGTTCGTTTTGGAGAATTTCAAAATTTTGAAAAAAATTGTAGTTTCGGCACATTTGATAATTTTGAAAATTTTGTCAGTTTTGGAAAATTTTTTCAATTTTGAATAATTCGACAGTTTCAAAAAATGTCACCATTTTGGACAATTTAGCGATTTGGGAAAATTTGTAAATTCTGAAAATTTTGATGGTTTGGACAAGTTTGACAATTTTTCAAAGTTGCAGAATTTTTACGATCTAAAATTTTGAAAAATTATCAATTGTGAATAGATGGTGGAGAGGGAAAGACTGAACCCTCTTTTCATCCGAAATCTTCTATTTTTGAATTTGTATTCGCAAATATGCTCCTCGTAAACTGACAGAATTTCCATTCGACCATCTACGTTCTCTTTATTGCTACGAAATTTCTATAATGAACAGCGATAAAATTTGATTTAAAATATATTCTCGGCAGCTCGAGCCCATCCCACGTACGTAATAAGTATAAAAAGCCCAAAATCATAGGAAAACAGGGTATATGCGTGGAATCAACTTTACCCATTTATATGGTAATCAGCGAGGCTCGAATGACAGAAAAAAAAGAAAGAAAGAAAAGAAAGGCTGATTTAGAATTGAAATTTTCGCATCATCGTAACGTTTTACGAGCCATTTTTATGAACTGCAGAGCGAGGAAAATTCGCCAAGTAAATTTTCCACGGGCAAGATACGACAATAGTCGTGCGGGTACTCAAAATGCTGTAGGAAATTTTACAACTGGCGCGAGATGGTGAAACCGTCCGTGTGGCCAATGAACGAGGGGAAAATTTTTATTTTTTTCAATCGAGCTTCTCGGTTGTTTGTTGGAAAAAAAAGTGATTTATTCGATACGTACCTATCGGGGTCTTAGAGACCTTGAACCAGCCGAATCATTCAACCAGTCTGCTTTTGATTTGTTCGATATTCGTCATAGAACCGGAATCGTAATCGGATTTTCCCACAAACATTGTATCTTATTACCCTCTTCCTTCTCCGCCTGCTCTACCTTTCTGTTTTTCATTCACTTCATCTATTTTGGTGGATTATTAATTGAGATATTATTTAGTATACTCGATTCGGTGTATACGTAGATATGTATATCTTCACAACACCTACCCATACGTATTATGAGCTCGGTTTTTTTAGATACAAAGAGGAAACTCTGTTTCCGTTTTAGGTGCATGTATGTATATGCGTATACCTGGGAGTCTGTGGGCTGGCAAGTGGCATGGCAGTGGCGTACGTAATTGTTAATGAGTTGGAAATTATAATTTGTTTACGGCGGTCGTCGGATCACTTATATGCAGGTACAGAGGCACTTCACACATTGAAAAGCTGACGTATTCGGGTATAAGCGGAATTAATCATCGAGCAGGTCGTCGCGTTGATGGCACCGCGTGCAAGACGTCTCGTATTTTTCACCAACTCCGGGTGCGATTCTTTAATTAATCGACGCGAAAATGAAAATTTTAATGGATAATTAAACAGTTGTCGATTAAGAGCGTAATTAAAAAGACGGACGGGTTAATTTTATTCATTTTTACGTCGTCGACGTCGAGCTCGAAATGTGGTATGTGGCGTTTTGACAAATGGACAACGAACGCGTAAGCAGGTGAAAAGCGGTTCACATTTCTGCGAAATGACATCGTATCGTACACGCGAAGAGGTTTCGATGATTTCGAGGTGATTCGAAGTGTTCATGGTTTCTTCTGGGATGAGTGTATGTGTCGCATGCTGAAGTTCTCAGAACTGAATAAATATTCGAAAATAGGACGATTCGAAGAATTATTAGATCGAATCGACTAGGATTAGTCCGCAGTTCGCCTCGAAGGAGACAGAAACAGATCCTGGTTCGAAAATAATACGACAAAATGGACGAGATTGACGAGAAAGTGTCGTAATATTGGATGACTGGAGACGAAATGCAGTCCATCCCGTCTGTTTTATATAATTCTGGTACCTGCCCATATAGTGCTCGGTATACATAATGTGTCTCGGCTCTGGGCGCGAGCACTATGATGATATAAAACTGAAATCACAGAGAACTGGTTCCTCGACCAGATTCGTAAAAAATAAAATAAAAAAAAGACAGCGAATTACTCTTCGACTTTCTGTTATTGTACCCTGGCATGGCATGGCATGGCGTTGATTTAGTATTATAAACTCGTCGTATATATACCTTCCTACAGCTGCAGCTTCGCTTGTCGTTCATATAGTCGTCCACATCGAGCTCTAGCATGCCATATTAGAGACGACGAAGAATTACTAATAATCTTTATTATCGAAAAGCGCGCAAGGCGCTGCCCATGCCCTCTCTGCCTGCGGTACGTTGGTTGGCCGGAGATGAGGACAAGTGGCGGGCCGATATGTCATGTCTTCGTGGTCGCCATCATTCTAATCTTTCTCATGTACGTACGCTATTCCAGCTTCGCTCTTCTTCTCTCCGAAACGTTAACCTGTCCCCATAAATCTGTCAAAAAAGAAATGCCGTTTGGTACCAACACATTTATACGTAGTAGTGTACATATACCATAATCTACCATACCTGATACGCACACGCCGCACAGGCGAAAAAACAACAACAATTTCCTCTCTCTTGGTTTTTTCGTCTCATCTCGTTTGGTATAATATAGGTACTTACTTGGACTTACCTACTGTACGTATATACGTACCTATAAATGGTTTATCTGCGGGTCTCGCTCTTCGCTCTTCTCGCTCGCTGCCTGTGTAGTAGGCTATTATAGGTATAAAAATGAACTTGAAGCTGGCTGGGTGTTAAAAGCAAACTCTTGTGACGAAGCTCATTTCCTCATCGGCGGCCTCTCTCCCTCCCTCCTGCCCGCAGCGAGTACGGTGGCGGGTAGTCGGACGTCGATTTATTAACGTTTTCGTGTCTTCTCTAATACCACTCACTCGTTCGTCTCTCGCCTCTGCGATTGTCGCCACCCCTTCTTCGGCCAACGTATAAACAATCACATCGAACGCATATCTGTCCGTTCTTATCGGACCGACTTGTACCTTATTTATGAGCTGGTTTACCATTCGATTTACCGCATAGGCTAAACTAGTTTGTAGGCTAGGACCAGGCGTCGCATTTTTTAACCCTCGTGAACGTTGAAATGTGTAAAAATGTCGAGATTTTTTTCACCAAAAAAAAAGTGGCGAGAAGAAGAAGGGGCTGGCTCGTTCAGAGGGAAGGGAGGAGAGAGGACGTGGGAAATTTATTGCTGATGTGGCGGTTTTTTTCTTCAAAATTTGCAATCAGCTGAAAGAGGGGAGCATAACTCGGCGAGAAGAAGATGTGGCTGGCTCGTTCAGAGGGAAGGGAGGAGAGAGGACGATGGAAAATTTATTGCTGATGTGGCGGGTTTTTTTATTCAAAAGTTGCAATCAGCTGAAAGAGGGGAGCATAACTCGAATTTTTGTCTTTTTTAGGGGTTCAAAAAATTTCGATGGAAAACCTGTGCCTGCATTTGTCAAATTTTTTACTATAATTTTTTGGTCCGTTTGGTGAGATCCCCCCTCCCCGAGATGCCTATACCGGTTTCAATATTTTTCTTATGAAATTTCAAAAGAAAAAAATGTGAAAAAAGATTTTTTAGAGAGGAAGAGAAAAAGAGAATAAATTACGAAAATTAATGGTTCAGACTTTCTCAGAACGATAAGGGAGGGGAGAGGGGGTCAATTTTTGTACAAATTGAACCTTGGCCTGAGGAAAGCGTCCTGTTGTCCGGGAAATCCAAGTCGATTTCAATAACTTCGATGCCAAATTTCGAGAAAAAATTGAAAATTTTTGAAAATTGCAAAATTTGATTGAAAATTTTGTAAAAATTATTTTTTTAGGAGGAGGGAAAGAGGAGAATCATTTCTGATTTTTCATTGAAGACCGCCATATATTGGATGAAAAAATTATGAAAAATAGCGAACCGCAAAAAAATTCGATTTATTGATGAATTTTTGAAAAATTCGTTGAAAAAAAAAAATTGTGAGGAGGCTCAACTGTGATGATCAATTTTTGTTCAATTTTGAATCGATCAAATTTTTTTTAAAAGGAAATGATGAAATTTTATTAAAATTTGTGAAACTGAATTTTCATAAAGGAAGAGGAGAGGGAGGAAGGGAATAGAGGAAAACTTCTATGACAACATTGAAAATCATTTGCGTTACTAGTTCTGTGGGTTTTTCCAGATTTCTATTTTTATTTTTCAGAAAAAATAATTTAAATTTTCTACAAAAAAATGGCAAAAAATTGACATAAAATTGGATTAATATTCGTGAAATTGAATTTTTTTGAAAAAACCTATCCAAAGTTTCTTGGTTTAGGCTTCGATTTTTGAAAAATTTGAAAACTCAACTTTGGCAATTCGAACTGCTGGTCATTGACCCCATCTTACAGTGGTGTAGAAGTCGACGTAGGTGCGAGTTGGCTCTAAAGTTGATTATATCGACAATACCTATCAACAATATAGCTATGCAGGGTCCGAGGAGCAGGCAAATTTTATGGGACGAAGACGACGACCAGACGACGCAGAGGAGAATAGCGACGGTTACGAACGAGTGAGTGCTAGAAAAAGGACTGCTGTATACGGTAGAGGAGGAGGTTTTAATTGAATTGTGGAAATCGGGTCAAAATATACTGACGGCTGTAAATGACGTTAAATAAAGTGACGTCGTTTAAGAACGCATAGATCGAAACAAGTGACGTTTTGCTAAAATTGTGTGTACTACGCCGGGTACTACATACACAGTAGCGGTAGTAGTAGTCGTAGTCGTCGTCGTCGTGACAGACTGGGCCATGCAGACCTATCGGGTGGAGGTTGAGCTGCGGGTAAGCTGAGCAGAGGCGAGCAAACGGACGAGAGAGAGAGAGAGAAGCAGACAGAGAATGGCGAAAAAGAGTCTTCTTATAAAACGGTTCGGAAAATTGGAGCGAGTACGATACGGAAAAGTCATCGACGTGTAAATGAGGCAAGGGTGGAGCGAACTGTCAGTCAAGCTTTTGTGTCAGTTTGTCTGCAGTGTGTTGCGCGGTATAGTCGTAGTCGACGAGTGAATTCGAACGAGAGAAAAACTTTTCTGCGGCGAAATTGTACTACGTAATACGTTGTCGGGTACGGTGCACGGACGAAGCTGACGCTCGCTGATGACGACGACGGCGCTGGCGGTGTGACACGGTGTCGCGCGCGGTATATTATTATACTACCACTACCCCACACCTACATACAAGAGAGTAGTAGCTCTACGTATCGGGTACGTATACTTATGTACGTGTTTGTTATAGCTGCGTGTATTTTCGAAAGACGACGACGCGAAAATGGGAAGAAAGTATTGGACGACGAAGGACAAAAGAAAAGGGACGTCATTTAAAAGACGTTTGATTGATATTTTGCAATTTCAATCAGCGAACGAGTCCCCCCCCCCTCCGACTTTGCTCGCCCTGTACCTGCCTCGTCGCTGTCACGTCGACGACGACGGTTGTCGTTGTCTTGTTTGCGGCGCTTGAACGCCAGATGACGAAAGGTGAGACAACGACACGACGACGTGCGACGCGACGACGAGGCAATCTTTGAAAAAACTAACGTTTTTGCGAAAAATTTCACGTTACGGGTTCTCTCTTTGACGTCACAGTCAGTAAAGACGAGAGAAAAAGACATGACAGGAGGTAAATTTGCTTTTTCCGTTTCTCGTTCACATTCGATTACTATTATCGCTAATATACGCTCTCGCTAGGTTTTTACGTCACCTACAAAAATTTCGTATGTAGTCGGTGACGGCTCCCCCTCTCCCCTTCCGCAGCCCCTGGTATTCACCGTGGTCATGGGCTGGGCACACTTCGCCTAGTGTTCACTGTTCAGCTACCTATAATCCGTCAAACTTGCATGGTACGAGTACGAGGAACTGGGGGTGCGATTTCAATCAAAAAATCGTTTCTTTTGTGCATCAAAGGCTGCCAGCTTGAAGGCTGCTGTTGTGTGGAAATCGTTTTCGCCGACGATCGGTTAATTTTCTTCCTACCTCTTAGCTGTCGAGAATTTCGCCTTGGAAAGTAATATTTTCTTATTGAATTGAAACACATGTGATTCGTTAAAATATTTTGGTCATTTTTTTAGGGACTTTCACTTGATTACTTTTCGATTTAAATTTTTCTGATTTTTTTTTCAAATTTGAAATTTTTCAATTCCAGATTTTCTTTAATTTTCAACTCGATTTCTTTACTTTTTCAAATTATTGATCAATTTCATTTCAATTTTTTTGAACGTTTTTAATTGTTATTGTTTTTCTTCAATTTTTGTTTTCAATTTTCTTCAATTTTTTACCTAGATTTAGTAAATTCTGATGAAGTTTAATTTTTTTCAAAATGACCAATTTTTCCATTTTTTCGTTTTTATTTTAAAAATTTTTTTTTCAGCTTTTTGAAATTCAAATTTAAATTCTTTGAAAATAAATTTTTTTCATTTCAGTTTTTTGCAATTGTTTCAAAAAATTTATTTTGATCTCATTTTTGATTATTTTTTGTTTTATCAATTTTTTTTTGCAATTTTTCCCTCTTCCTTTTTTGTTTTTTTTTGATATTTTCCTGTACTTTCTCCATTATTCATGCTTATTTGGTTTTTAATTTTTTTGTTCATTTTTTTCAAATTTCAATTATCAATTTTTTCAACTTTTTCTCAAAAATTCAATTCCGAAATTTTTTAAATTGCTAATTTTTCCATTTATGTACATCAAATTTTTTCATTTTAATTTTTTGTAATTTTTTGAAAAATCAAATTTAATTTAATTTCTAATAATTTTTTGTTTTGATAATTTTTTCTTCATTCAATTTTTTTCACAATTTTTTTTTGTTTTTTTGTTTTTTCAATTTTTTTCCGAATATTCACGTTTATTCAGTTTTCAATTTTTTGTCAATTTTTTTTTTACAATTTTTCACAATTTTTCAATTTTTTTTTTAAATTTATCTCTAATTTTTCCAATTGCTGATGACTTCATTTGAAAATTCACATTGCTTTCTCAACGTGTGTTTGTCAGTTTTTAGCTCATTTTTTTAACTGCCCTACTTGAATTTGAAATTTCGTTTCAACCTGCAATTTAATCCAATTAAGAACGCGACCTGCGTCGATTGTTACGTACATTCATGCATTCGTTTCTCCCATCGAGGGGAAAAAAATCGATAGAAAATTTGTCACCTACGAAGAACTGCACGCTTTCTTTCTCTGGTCGTATACAGTACAGTCGTGCTTAAAACTCATCAAATAATCGCACGTATACGTACGTAGATGTGTGTTTGTTGCGGGTGCGAAAAGTTTTTGTTAGTTTAACGTCGGCAACTCGGTCTCGTAGCTGTAGAGAAAGAGAGTACCTAAAGTTGTTGCTTGTAAACAAATCAAAACAAGCGAGACAAACGCATTTTGTTCGTACACATAGGTAGTTAGGTTATACGAGCGAGTAGGTATACTATACAGACACGCACCTCATCTCTCACACTGTCTGCTGTGCAGAAGGTGGCAAGAAAATAGGGATGAATTACCCCCATTGTTCCATAATACATACATATACAAATAACTGGGCGTTTTTCTACAATACACGTAGGTGTACCTCTCTTAGTCTCTACCTCTACTTAGCTATCTATATGCACGAATGTGTACCCTGTACCTACAGCTACACGTCAATAATAAGTCGACATTTGCTTCTCATAATATGTACGTATATTCGCATCTGTTTGCGCGCGGAATACGACGGCGACGTATTAGACGAGGTGGCGCGTTATACGTATTATTTTGACGAATAAGGGTGACAAGGTAAACACTAAACACCGCCGAAAGAGTACAGTAGCGAGCGCACACGACTACCCGCGCGTCTATTACCTTTATTGTATTTCAGCCCCTTGTAGTCCCGCCACCACGCACCGGTAGCGAGTCTTCTTTCGTATGCACTTGAAATGAATGATCCGGCCGCGTAGTCAGGTATTATTGTGTATACGACGACGTATACCCTTCTCGTTGTTGTGTCGTCTCGTATAGTGTTCAGGGTGTGTGTGTGTATTTATAAAGGCGCTGGTAACCCTTTTTTTTTTTTCATTCTACTTTTTATATTTTCTTCCTACTCGTATTTTTTTCCTTCTTAATCTATTGTGAAGTCGTTTTATTGTGCATGTGGTTACTGTGCTGTATATACGTGTAAGCGTACCTGCTTGCTTATTCTGCTGGTATAAGAGTATCGTAGAAATATTATTATTGTTGTCGTCTTGGAAAAAGGTACTGTTTGTGTGGTGTGGCGCCCTATAACTTTTGAAGGGTGTGCGGGAATTAAGTTATCAAATTGGCAGCATGAGATGACTGATTATGATGAAGGATGAGGGAAGCTAAATGGTGGGAAGGGTGGAAGTGGTTCTGGAGAATTTTAAGTAGTTCACGAGGCTGGGAACGTTTTATCGAGGCGAATTTTAATCATTTTTTCGATTTTAGTGAGTTGTTGAGAAAATTATTATCAAAAATGAAAATTATGCCTACAGACTACAGTATTTGAATAAAATGACAAAAAGTTGATAATCAGAGATTTTTAATGTTTTTCTCGGAAAATTAATTTTTTTAAAAATTTTTAAAATTCTTATTTTCTGAAATTAATCCTGAAAATACAATTTTGGAAAAAAGTTGAAAAATTGAGAACTACAGTTCTCGAAAAAAACATTCAAATGAGACAGTTTGTTGAAAAATTTTGAAAATCGAATTCATAGAGATCATCAGTTTACAACTTACAAAATTGAGAATTGAAAGTCGAGCTTTTTGAGATCTTGAAAATCCAAAATTCATTCCGCAAAAAATTCAAATTTCGAGTAATTCAGAATAATTTTTTTTCGGATATTGGCTAAGGTCTATCTGTGTTCAGTTTGTTGAAAATTGAAAATTGAGATTTTTGAAAATTGCGTCGCAAAAAATTTCGAACTTTCAAGTATAAAAGTTTTTCAGCGAGAAACAATTTTTTTTATTCAAAATTTGGCCATAGTCACTAGGGTGGCCCTTATTTATACTTGATGGAAAAAAATTGAATTTTTTTCGCCCCCCCCCCCGTGGATTAGTGCCACCACGTGAGAAAAGCCCCCATTAAAATTTTCAGCTCGATCGGTTCATATTTACCCCCTGCGCGGGGGCAGTTTCTGAAACACGCGCAACTAAGGTACTTTCCACGAGCGCTCGTGGGAAACGCGACTTAACTCGACGCGGTCAAAACAAAACATGACTAGTAGCCTCCTCACTCCTCTTCAATT
>FIZT01005825.1:0-25441 GCA_900065295.1 Paracoccus marginatus
TCGCAAAATAGAGACTCGTAACGGACTCGGACTCGCTGAAGACTCCGAGTCTTACTTGCGAATGACTCGCGTAATGGTGACTCGGAGTCGCAATTCTCAAGGACTCGCACGTTTCGACTCCGAGTCTCAATTTTCAGAGACTCGCGTCAACCCTGTGAGGTCCAGACGCAAGTTCAATTCTGCACACCTGGTTCACTATGAAAAGCTCGAAGAGAGCTACTTGACAACAATTTTGACGTAATTTTATCAAAAACTGTCTTGGACATACAGCATTAATAAGAAAATGAATATATACTCAGGACCTCACTATATTGTGTGTTCTTAAGACCTCACTACAACCGATTGGTACGCATGTACTGTGTTTAGGTGAAAGATTCTTTGAAAGGGGTGGTGGGACGTTGACTCTGGTGAAATATTTTTTTAACGTGGGCATGGCATGTGCGATGCTTATCGAATTTTAAATAAATGATAATTTATTCGCATTCGAGAATTTAATCTGATTTTAAAAGATAACTGGATTTGGGCCAATTCATAGAATAATGAATTAAAATTTAATCGTTTCTTTACTTCTGAAAAATCGCATTTCCCTGATTCTTCTTGAGCCAATTCAGCACAGAATTAAGAAAGAAGGTCTGGATGGAGATTGACAATGACCTTTAACTACAACGTCAATCACTCCACTTTAAAACTCTGGAAGAAATTTCACCAAAAAATAATTCAGATCAGAATATGAAAGATAATTAGGTACACATTTTTCAAATAAATGCAAACAACAAACCAGAAAAATGGCCGGTAATGAAAGTTAATTCCTCGACTTTTCTTTTCGATTCAACTTTTTTACTTCTCTCCTTCATTTGCCTTTGAAAAAAGTCAGCCAAAAATCCGACGACTCCTATTCAGTGCTATCAATCAAGGGTAGTGAATAATGGGAAATTTTATAGTAAAAAAATATTTTTAAAAATACTCATCATCTTGACTGGTGTTTTCTCATTTAGACTCAGTGAAAATTTCACTGAAAAAAAAGATTGAAAAATTCATTGAGATGTCAGTCAATTTCACTGATTTTTCAGTCATTGTTACAAAAAGTTACTCAAAGATCAGTGAAAATTCACCTATGTTTCAGTGATTTTTTCACTGATTTGCCTGCGGTGCAATTTTGACTTTTTTTCTAGTGATTTTTACTGCTTCTAATTGAAAGAGTGGGCAAAATTCCATCCCCCCCCCCAATTTTTCGATCTGATGATGAAATCTTGACTCTTTCTAGATTCCCTCGACCTGCTAGACAGTTAGACACACTGCTCTAGCTTTGTCAACGAAAAAAATGACCTCAGTACAATTTCATTTTTTTCATTCACTGTACTCTCAATGTACCCAATTTTTCAAACAGAAATCACTATAATTATAATCAACATTGTTGCATAAACGACCATCAAGTTAACAAATTAAAATTCATTCAATCAAGGCTGAACCAATTTTGAAGGTGGATTCAATAAACCAAACATTTCATACCACAGAAATCATATTACCAAAATTCAAAATATCTACTGAGCAAAGTCGAACCAATTGTTTAGATTCATTGTTTCACTGGAACAAAGCAATGAATCTTCAACAAACCCACGTTGAAAAAATAAAAATCAAGTTAGGAGACTCAATCCTCCCCTCCCCCACTCATCGCTAGAAAAAACAGACAAAACTGGGCTTCATACGGTCTATTTTTTAAATAAAAAACGGTTATGTAAATTGTTTTTGTTGCATTTTTGTCAGACTTTTGAAAAGAGTCGAATGTTCAATATTTTTTCCCAACAAAGAGCAGTTCTGTAAAAATCGATATTTTTGTAAAAATTGTAAGATGTGAGAATTTTGTAAAAATAAAAAATTTGGTAAAAATTGAAAATTTTGTCAAAATGAAAAATTCTGTGAAAATGGAACCAGGTGTAAAAATGAAAAATTTTGTAAAAATAAAAAATTCTGTAAAAATTGCAAATTTTGTCAAAATCTCTTTGAAAATGGAGAAATCTGTAAAAATAAAAGAGTTGAATGTTCAATATTTTTCCCAACAAAGAGCAGATTGAACTCCTAGAAAAGGCGAGAGGGGAGGAAGCTGAGAAACTTGCTTCCCCAAATGCCAACTGAATCGTAAGTTTAAAATTTTGACGTGTTCCGTTTTTCTCACTATTTGAGTACTTGAACAAAATTTTTTCCCAAAAATCAATTTCAAATTTTTTCTAAAAAAAATTTGTGGTTCAGTCTGAAATAGGGCCAGATAAAGCTCACGGGTCGTGATGGGAAGAACGAGGGAAATACGCCTCAAACAATACTCTCATCTTCGATTTCAACCTCCTAGTCGACTATTACCAATGAAGATATACACAAAATTACGTAACAAAAAATATGAAAAAAAAATCTACAAAATTTCGCAAAATTTCATCTCACTACCTTTCCTTTGCCTCCACCTCTCGTTCATTATCTCTTCGAATTCCAACACGACATTGCTATTTTCATCACGAATATTTGTGCAAATCGAAGAATACACTCAATTATATAATAAACAAGTACTTATATGTACACCTGAACACCGCACAATGACGAGTACAGAGGCGCGGAGGAGGGGGGAAAATTGTGAATCATATATGCATGGTTACGACACTGAAACGGCCTCAGGATTACCTATACTGATTTGCCATCCGTCAGAAATGAATTTTTGATACGATTTATGAAAGCAAATCGGCCCCGCTAACTGAAGCCAAACCAGTTCACGAGATTACCACCCGAAACAATTAATACGTGCATTCGGCTAAAGAACCGGAAAGGTATCGTGGTTTTACAGAGTAATAATTATCCGGCGAAAAAACTATCGGCTTATAACCTATAGCCCTGGCGAGCAGCTGCGGTCTTTTCTTTTTAGGCAAATTGATCACTATCTAATCACGTAATCGGTTACAAAAATTGGCGAAATTTTTAATAAAAATTTCGAATAAATTTCTCTCGTTTCGATGAGCTTGCGTTTCTGTCCGGAAGGTTTAGAATTTTTATAAAGCACGCAGGCGGAGCCAGGGTTGATGTGGCAGACTCGAGTGCATAGGATGAGTAAGCAGATAGGTTAAGGTTGACCGTGGAATGGGGTTTTTCGTTCCATTTCCTGTATTCGAAAATGCATCAGTGATGGATTTTGTTTGTTATACTATTTTTTACAGCCTCGAAAATGAAAATGAATAATTGATGATTTAAATATAAAGACTCTTTCAACGGTCAATTTTTTTCGAAAAAATTCCCCCGGCGATGATTATCCCAATTACCGCATCCTACGGTCCAGAAAGAAAAATACCCGTGTAACCTCAGAGCGAATCTACTCGAGATGTTTATTTTTTTTGAATATTTGAGGCGAAGACCAAGACCGCGTACAGTCCCGCACAAGTGACTTTTCCACCTTCGTGTCGACTAATTTCTCACATCGGCGTCACGAAAATAATTCTATGGCAATTTCAATGCCAAATTTTCTGCAGTCGAGATCAAATTTTAACCTTGGTTCTTGGTACTCACTCATACGTGAGAAGTAATAAGCGCGCACATTTTTTGGTAAACAGAATGACCTATTTACATATACATTGAGGAGCACTCTCAAGTTTTTCAACCTTCCAGGTGGGCTCATTCGAGATGTAGGCTTTTTTCGACGAGTTCATCCCAACTTTTGGCAGTCCTCAAGTTAAGGTACCTCTTTTAGTTTTTTTTTTCTGCTTTGCTCACAGAAATTTCCCCACTTTTTTATACATATACTTAGAACAGCAGCCGCGCCGTTGAGAATCCCAATTAGCAGACGCGTCTCGTTTAGCACTTTCTTCTAATGCATGGTGTTTCGTTCGTTACATAGTTTCTATCTAATTACGCGTTTATGTCGTTACAATAATCACGCAAACTTGCTAGCGTGTTCGTGTAGTACGTACAGGTAAAAATGCGCCAGAAAAAAAACACCTTCGAATTCGTCTTCGTAATTGTAACACGTTCAACAAATATTTAAAAACAATTAGAAAGTTCTAACCGATCGCAAATACTGCGGCTGGCCAGGCCAACCGAGGTACCGACAAAGTAGTGATTTTTTACGCCGAAAAATCAAACCACGCGGTCGCGATTAGCATCATTTTTTCCTCCTTTAAGTATCGCTGCACTCGTATAATCCGACTCACGAATTTTTTTTTTATTGTTCGCAGAATTTTAACAATTTGTGAAAGTTTTCCGTTTCGTTCGCCGTGGATAATAAAACAAACATGAGTTCGGACGACGATATCGATAATTTGCCCGATCGCATTTCCGCCACTTTTATCGGGCGGACGGTTTTTATGACCGGCGGATCCGGATTCTTGGGCAGAGTGCTTATGGAAAAGATCCTACGCAAGTGCCCTCAAGTCAAAGCTATCTACTTGCTGTTGCGAATGAAAAAAGGCAAATCGTCCCATCAACGAATCCATGAACTTTTCAATTCACCGGTAAGTAGTACCATAATCAGGCTCGCAGATTTATACATCTACTTACTATAGTCAATTTTTCAAAGGACATTTTGTCGTTCAGCCTTCAACAAGCGATCGAGACTATATTTAGGGTGCTTCGAATTATATAATAGTACATTAATCAATGTAACGCTGGATATAACATTAGAGATGGATACGATCATCGATCATTTTTGGACTACAGGTTGATTGATGAGATAAAATTCATTATTTTCAATTTGTTTCGTATTGAGATATTTCGGATTGCAATGTAAAGATTAATGAATTTTCTTCAAAATTTCTTAGTCATAAAATCAAAAAATGTGTCTTCATAAAAAAAATCTCAAAAAGACATTTTGAGGTATTTTCTTAGAAAAATCTTTTCAATTTTCTTTTTTCATTTTTGGAAAAAAAAATTGAAAAATCAATCAAAAAATAATTTCTCCAGAAAAATTTTTCCAGCAAGAAATTTCTTGAAATAAAATTTATTTTGTCGTAAAAAAATTCTTTTAGAATTAAAAATGAAATTTTTTTCATTAGAAAAATTTTTTCTTCAAAAAAATTCGACATTTTCAAAAAAAAATTTATACAACGACTTGAACAAAAAATTGCCTATTTGTGAAACTGGAGGCACCAGACTCCACAGCTGATTAAATTTCTGCAGTAAGATGCGTTGAATTTTCCACGCACCCTGACTGAACCGAATTCTCACCTTTCTTTGTCTTTTTCTTCTCACAGGTATTCGACCTTCTAAAACAGACGCACGGCCCTGACATAATCAAAAAAGTAAAGGTAATTCCGGGCGACGTAATGTTACCAAATCTTGGAATATCCGAGGAAGACAGCGAATTGCTGCAGAACGAGGTGCAAATATTTTACCACTGCGCCGCCACCATTCGTTTCGACGAGCCTCTAAAATCGGCAGTTTTACTCAACACCCGAGGCACCAAATACGCTTTGGAATTTGGCAAGAAAATGAAGAATTTACAGGTACACGCGAGCGCGAATCCCTTCGATAAAGAATTTTTCGGGAGAAAGTTTTATTCGATTCGTAACCAACCGTAGGTAGAGGTAAACGTATGTATGAGCATGTACCTCTACCTGTAGTCTAGTATAGCTCGTAGCTCTCGTACCTCGTGTGGAATGTTACCCATACCCAGCTTAGAACGCAGTAGCACCTAGAAAGACGGTTACTTGTTACTTCACATATCGTGACGCAATCTTACTTACATCTCGTTAAAATGTGCGATTATTGATTACAGTATTTCTTATACGTATCCACGGCGTATTGTCATTTAAATGAAAAAGTACTCCATGAAGTAGCCTATCCTCCGCCAGCCGATCCTCATAAGATAATACGCGCCATGGAAATATTAGACAACGATTTAGTAGAGTTAATTTCTAAACGGTAATACTACACCTATCCTGTGTCTGTAGTCTCAAAAGCTCAATTTCATTCGAAGAAATGATCAATTCATTTTTTTTTACGATACATTTTCAGAGTACTGGGAACGTTTCCTAATACGTACGCTTATACCAAATGTTTATCCGAGCATTTAGTTGTCGAACAACTGCGTAATGGATTTCCAGCATCGATTGCTCGACCGTCTGTTGGTAAGTGACTGTCTTACCTATAGATAGATCATCTCATTCGGTCCAAAAAGTCCAAAATATCGAGAGTACTTATGGCGTTGGCATTTCTGCAGTAATCCCTGTTTGGTTGGAACCTCTACCCGGATGGACTGATAATATCAACGGACCTACTGGCCTACTTATTGGGGCTGGAAAAGGCGTCATTAGAACCATGTATTGTAACAACGAAGGATACGCCGATTATCTACCCGTCGACATTGCCGTTAATGGATTAATCATCGGTACATGGAATTACATCGACAATAAGTACGTACTTTTTTGAAGATTAATTATCAATTTTTTCCTTTAGTTTTTCCGTAAATTGACAACTATTTTTAAAAAATTTTCAACTTTGTGTTGTTTACAAAAATTGTAATTTTTTTTAAAATTTAAAATTTGACAATTTTCTTAAAAATTATGTTCAATTTCATTTTTAAAAGATTGAAAAAATTTTAATTTCTTCAATTTAAAAAAAAATGATATTTTTCATTTTTTTTAAAAGCTTTACATTTTTTTAAAATTGTTAAATTTTTAAAATGTCGATTTTTCAGGTTTTATTTTTTCAACAAAAATTTACGATTTTTCTTACTTTGCAAAATTATTGATTTTTAAACTTTTTTTTTTTCAAAATATCAACTCTCCAGCAATACATACTTTTCCATAGGGTACTCTTGATTTTATAATAATGATCCAAAAAAAATTTTCAAACAGCGACCACGAACGAAATATCTACCACTTGACGTCGAGTCAAGAATGGCAAGTCAGCTGGCAAGAAGTGATCGACATAGGTAAAAGCATAGTCACAAACGAATTGCCATTAAACGGAGTGGTCTGGTACCCTGGCGGCAGCATGAAGAAGAATAAACTTTTGCATCAAATCTGCGTCGTTTTATTCCACACGATACCAGCCTACGTTCTAGATTTCTTCATTTTCTTATCGGGAAACAAACCAGTGTAAGTGTCCCCACCACTCTGCATCACACATTTACTCAATTTCTTAGTCCAATTCTATCACTATTGCAGATTATGCCGCGTCCAAGATAAAATCAACAAAGGTTTCGAAGTCTTCGAGTATTACGCGAACAACCAATGGGAATTCCGAAACGAGCACGTGCATTATATTCGACAAGTGATGAACAAAAGGGAAAGACGCGATTATAAGATCGACGGCGAAGAGATGGATATCAGAGAGTACTTCAAAAGCTGCGTAATGTCGGCTAGAAATTACATCTTGAAAGAACCTCCCGAAACGATACCGGCAGCTAAAAGACATATGAAAATGTAAGCCCACCCTCGTTATTCATATTTCAATTCAAATATTCTGATCGACGAATACTTATAAAATGTCTTTTTTTCTCAACAGAATGTACTGCGTCGATGTTCTCGTAAAGACGTTATTCTTCGGATGGCTCATCTGGTTAGTCGTCGGTTACCTGAATAGCGCTGTCAATTACATGTTCGATTTGAATACCACATCCTAGATTAATATTTCGACAGACGTACGAGGCTTCTTGAATCAAAATTATATCATTTCTCAGGAATCTCGAATTATAATCAAAAAAAAATATTATTTATTAATATTCGACTAAATGTTACCGACGAACATTTCCTTTTTCTTCATCATTGTGTACCTTAATACTATTATTCTTGCCAATATTATTTTTTTTAAATATTTTTTCTCTTGTTAAATCAAAATTTTATTAATTTACCTATCTACGTCGACATTTTGTCTTTCTTTTTCTTTTTTTTTTCTTGCCAATATTTCAGTACCACAATTTACGGACTATTTTTCACTAGGCGTATGCATAACCCCAAATTGAGTCCGGAATTTTTTTTCTTTTTTTTTCTATTCTTGTAAACATCACGCTTACGTTTAAATATATTTTCGAAAATGTTAGAATTTTTTTAACGTGACTTTCGTACAAAAATTTTGAAAAAATTAGTCCGAGCTAGAAGAGAATTTTCCACGGTGGCTGGTGAGATTTCCACTGGCCTCGCAGAAGTGTTCAGCAATGGTGAAATTAAAGTTGCCTAGCCTGACATTGGAAGGAGTAAACAAAGTACAAACACGATTACGCTACATTTTCATTTTTGAGGCAATAAAATCAAAAATTCAATTATTTTATTTGAAATTGAAATTTGTACATTTTTTTTTTGATGAACGCCATAAATACTGCTGCAATGAGACCAGTAGCGTATCGTAAATTATTTCGTACCAGAAATTCAAAGAACCGCGATTCAATAATAGAAAAATCTATAAAAATGATGCAATTCCAAACAGGAAATTTGGATAATTTTTTCGTTATGAATACTTCTAATATCTTATCTTCAAACGATATTAAATTATTATTTCACTTTCTTTCTTTTTAATTGAGTAGTAATGAATGGAATAAGTTTTTTAGAGAATTAAATATTTGATTTTAAAAATCAATGACTCGTAATCGTAGACCAAGCCCTATCTCTCGAATGAATATTACTGTTCTATAAACGAGCAGAGCATGAACTGAAATTTTTGATAAAACAAAGATCTGAATCTTTCAAATAGGTAATCAATTCATAGGAGGAAAAAATATATCATTCAAAAAGAAAAGTGAAACCTGGAGCGAAAAACGTGACTCAGCCATAAAAATTGAATTAAACTCGCATCGTAGACGGGACATTTTTCTCTCTTTATCTCGTCTCAATTCTCCGCTACACCGTCAATCTATTAATTTCGCATTTTCCCAATTTCGAATACACATTTTTCCCACAAAAATTCACTGTATCCATCTAAAAGCTCGTATATAAACCATAAACAATAAGGTCATCACACGATGACGTCACCACCTCGGCTGCGTGAGCCGACTGCGCGGTGGACTTCAGAAAAAACAACACACCTTGCGAATTCCAAACGTGTCCGTCGGCGCCCGCTCATACACGAAGCGGATACTCGTGACTGGAAATCTTGTCATTACATATGTTATCTCACATCGGTCGTATCACGGACGCGTATCAGTGTATAATTCTTACTTATTAAATACCTATACGTTTGAAAATAATAATTTTCGTACAAATTTCACCAGTTACGTTTGTACGTATCGAAGTATGAAATAAGTTATTATCACTCGGGCTTATCAGTAAACATAGTTTTTCGACGAGTTCATACCAGTTACCTAGGAGTATTTCGTTCAAAATGACCGGTGAGTAATGAGTAGATTTCAAAGTATTTAGTTAAAAATACTATCACGTATACGAGCTTAGAACGTAGTAGTTAAATATTAGATAGAATAAAATTATTCGTTATCTCGTTCGTCTGTAACTAGCAATCGTAGTTAGGTAACACAACGTTCGACTGATGTAGATGCGTTTGTTTACAATTTTGAATAATTCGTAAATTGGTATAGCTAGGCGAATAAGCCATCTGTGTTCATGTTCGTACTTGTTATTACGGTCACCTGGTTTGGAATTTTCTCAGCTCTTGTTTTATACATATTTTGTTTCTTTATCCGGGTGGATAGAAGTTATCAGCAGGGTAAGTATAGAGTGCTGTGTATCGCAATGGCTCATTTTTCGAGATTGGAAACATAAAATAAAACAGAGAGAGAAAAAGAGGATGTGACGAAAAAAGTTACTTACCAGAGAGATTTTTATTACCTAGCGCGAATGACCCAGTAAAAATGATGATTACCTTCGTTTAATGATTTCTACGTACATAATGTGTATTCCCAATTATACGAGTGAACACGAACTATACGAGTCGTAAAAAAATAATGTTCGAAAAATACTTTCGTACCTATGAATACATATGTATCTCTACCTACGTACGCACCCAGTTAATTTTGAATTTTTGATTCACAACAATTTTCAAAAAATCAAAGAACGAAAAGGTATCTTTTTAAACAGAGAAGGAAAAGTTTAGGCAAAAAGTATTTTTGGGTAAAATTTTCAAAAAATTTTTGCTCAAGAAAATTAAAATTGACGATTCCAAAAAAAGCTTTTAAAAAATTACTGATTTAAAAATAAAAATAAAAAAAAATAGAAAATCTCAATTTTTGGGTGCACTGTAAAATTTTCAATTCTCAAATCAAATTTCGAAACTTCCATTTCATCTTTCTGAAATTCACTTACTTAATTTTTTTTTTTCAAAGTATCAATTATTCAAAATCCTACACCGTCGTACTTACTTTATTTGATAAATTAAAGGTAAACTGAAAAAACCTTCATCTTCACATTATCAACAAATATTTGCCATGTTTCTGTGTAAATTAGGCACCGAAATAAATGATAAATTTTATAAAGTCCAGAAAGTTCACTTTTTCGTACACTTGATAAGACTGTAGCTTGCGATAATGACCTTGATTTGAAATTATGAACATAAATATCCCATATATGTACAGCATTTTGATTCAAAAGTTGTAGACATTCTCGCTTTGGACCCCCCCCCCCCTGTCACGGTTAAATTTTTCAATTTTTTGGGTTTTTTTCTTTTTTTTCGCGTCGTCAAGAAATTAAAAAATTTTAGAAATGCGGAAATTCTATTTCTTTAATTTTTTTTGGATTATTTTAAAAATTACATTTTTTACCAGAATTTTTTCCCCAATTTTTCTCATAAATTTTAAAATTCTATAATTTCACAAAAATTGTCTTTTTTAAATAAAATGTCAATTTTTGCGGTCATTCAAAAAAAAAATTCGATATTTCCAAAAGATCGTAAATTACCTACTCATTTGATTTTTTAGGGAACTCATCTCATTTTCTTCTTTTCCACGCACGTCAATTTATAATTTTCTATGCATAGGAATCTTTTTTCTTTTTTTTATAATTTTTTTTTATTCTTCAATTTTTATACAAAACCTGGTATCGTGATAAGGGGGTCATTTGTTCTCCAGCAGAAGAACAGAATTCGGGTAAGGAGGGCGTAAATGTGTACTTAGAAATTTATTTGGAGAGGGTAATATGCGAAATAACAGCTCTTTTGGAAATTTCGATGCCCCTGTGCCCCCCTCCAGCCCGACAAAAATTTGAAAAATTTCCGAGCAATATAAGAGGGTCTAGAAAATGCAAAATTTATCTTACCCTACCATAACTGTAACCGTTGAGATCCTCTGGCCTTGCTAGAATGGGGAGGGACGAGGTAAAAAATCGCTCATGTGCTCTAAAATCGTATTCTACGGAGACATGAGTGACATGACGACTCGAATGGCATAAAAATTTAGGAAAAATTGTTTCAAAGGTCATTTGACCCCCTTACTACACCAGAGCCTTACTAAAAAAAATGCGAAAATTCCAGAGATGAGGCGATTCCGGGATTTATTGAATCGGATTCTTTTTTTACGATTCATCTGAAAAAAGAATCCGATTCCCAAAAATTTGCAAAAATACGATTCTTTTTTCAAATGAATCCGATTCAGAGTCCGATTCTTTTGCGATTCTTTCGAGGCTCTTCTTTGCACAGATTTTGAACCAAAAACACACACGGAGTGTAGACCGACTAAGATTATAGCTGGGTATTTGAAAAATACGAAATTGGGAATCGGGGAATCGCATAAAGAATCGTAAGCCTGCGATTCTTCGATTTAAAGAATCCGATTCCCACCGGCGATTCAGAATCGCCCCATCTCTGGAAAATTCTACGCTCCACAATTCAAACACATTTTTTCTCCTTCATTCAAAGGTATATAATACACAGATGATAAAACCAGAAAGAAACCTACTTCTTCCCTAAGCACCAGCATCCCAATTTTTCCCATCTACACATAAAGCAGATATATCTCCCCTCCAAACTGAGATCTTTAAACGAAGACGAATACGAGTAAATATTGCACCACCATGCGCGTATAGCTTTAGCTATATACAAGCTATATACCGAGCTCGATTCACCTATCACATTTCGCATCCTTGCATTTTACGGAAATACGACCGATAGGATTTGAGCAGTTCGTCGTTCGCGAATGTGTATCGTGCTGCTTCAGTTTTCATCGAAACCGGACCAGTATAACAAGGTCGAACGTAAACGTGCGAAGATTCGCAAATTGTTGTATCTATAGGTATCGCGAATTTTGGCTAGATTGTTCTTGTGCGCGTTTATCGTTTATCGTTTCCGTTACACGAGTACAATCGAAATGATGTATTTTTTCGTAGATTTGTACAATTTGGATGAAATTTTGAATTTTAATATCGCGCTGATGTGAAATGATATCGATACGAATTTCAGTTTGAACGCTCTTGTTTTAAATAAAATAAAACAATCCGCACTAACAGAAGACATTTCCAAATTTTCCGACTATTCTCGTACCATATTCGATTTAGTGATAATTTCGGCATCAACTTTTTAAAAAATGTCAGCCAAGAAATGCCCTCGAAATTGTGACGATGCTTACTGCCTGTTCGATAGTAAGTACACACTACATTATGAATTACATATACATATAAATTGCATTCAGAGAAAGAAAAAAAACAGTAATTTTTATAATATTGGATACTGAATTGCGAAGTATTTATGTACATACTTCTATAATACCGGTTAATGTATTTATCATGCTGCTTAGCGACCGACTAAACGGTTATCAATTACACATGAGAACTTCTGACATGAGATACGAGTATGAAAAAAAAATTTCTAAATTGATAAGGAACCCATCGAAATTACTAACCATTTAATTGACTTTTTTAGAAATCGGATGATATCATACCTTTGAAATCTTACTTCAGATCGAACCTGCTTCGAAATAATAAAAAAAAAAAACTCAAAATTTTGGAACACGTTCAAAAAATCGACTAAAAAATTGGCTCCAAGTGAAATATCAGTGCTCGACTGCTCGTAGTATAGCTCGTAGGTTAGGTTGAAACTCGAAATTTACCTGAATGACGTATATTTATTACGAGATGCGGTAAACAAGCATATTCTATCTTGAAAAAGATAAACGTCCATTAATAGTAGGTATGTACAGTGTAATTAGCCGACGAGAAAATTTTCGACTGTTTTTCATCTTCAAGTTCAAGTTTATTACGGAATATTGTATTGTATTGTGTACGCTACGCACCGTGTTCATATTAGATATGCTGAATGAAAGAAGTTTCGATGACGATGATTACACGTACTCGTACGAGTACCCTATTTTTTCCCACCGTGCACTATACATATATTCGTCGAGCATATGCCTGCGATCTGCGATTTACATATGAACTTATGTCATACGAGTATCATACCGTACTCGAACATTCAGCGCGGTTCAAACCACCGCTGCACGATTAGAATTACAGAACAGTAGTTTCGAATGTTCAATCATTCCTATAGGGTGAGGGCTCGTATTATATTTCTTCCCGCCAAGCCAAGAATTCAACAGGTGCGTGCGTGGTGATTGCTTGAAAAAAATACGCTCGAGTCGAAATGAGATAGTTTGGGGCATTGTATTTCTAATATCATGCTCGAATAATCGTGTAATTGTTTCGAAAAAGGTTCGGGTCGAAACTGTTGCTCTAAGGGATGAAAAGAGGTAGCAGAAATGATGGGTATAAAGTGTTTTATTCAATCCGGAGGTTGGAAGGGGTTTCTATCTGACAATGAATTACGACGACGGTGCGGTTGTTTACAGATTTGCTTTGTTCAACATTTACGATTTTAGCGTACAAATACATAATATTGATAGAGCAATCAAATCACTATTGAGCGTGTAATGAATAGTAAATTTTGGGAGATCCAAACCTACCTTCCCTACCCCTTTCGTAAAATTTATATTATTCGAAAATTCATGAAAAATAACGGGAAAAATCTTAATTTTTGGCAAAGCAATGAGCGTTTTTCTCATAATTTGAAAAATTCATGGTTCTGAAGATGGAAATATGGATGAAGAAAAATTGACCATTTTTCAAATTATACCTACCTATACTTCATCGTTGAAGATTAAAAAAAAAATAATTTTGAAATAATTTCAATATTTTCAAAAACTTTGATAGATAATTGCCCATTGTTTGTTTTTTACTTAGATTTTGACTGTTTTATCAAGGATTTTAGGAATTAAAACTCTAAAAAAATGTCAAAATTTTTAAATTTTAAAAAAAATTTTAAAATCCAAAAAATGATTTATTAAACTCATTTTCCACAAAATCTTGAGAATCAAAATTTCAATTTTCAACAAAATATTTTTGGAATTGAAAAATCTCATAAAAATTTGATAAACTTTCAATACTTGAAAATTTAAACAAGTTTTCATTTTAAAGAAATTTCGCTGGTTTTTCTCAATTTCCTTTTTAATTTTGATTTTTGATAAATTAATTTTCAATATTGGTACAGATTTCTATTACGTATGTTCTTTCCCTCATCTTTTTAGAAAGAGTGAAACTTTCTATAAAAAAAAAAAAAAAAAAAAAACACAGAATGCCGCTTTCAGCCTAAGTTAAGAATTTTTCCCTCGCTAAAATTTTTTCATTTTTCTTATTTCAAGTTCATAAAAAAAAAATGCAAGATTTTTTTGGAATATTTCTCATTTATGTACTTCTGTATCGAAATCGCTTTGAGATTGAAAAATATTATAGTAGGTAACTTCAATGGATCATAAAAATCGAGAATTTTCCACTGGTTTGCGAAATGATCACGTTCGAGGCGGTTTGGTTTAGTTCACTAATCAGCTAAAGCTGCTTTTTTTTCTCGTAAAATTAAGATGAAAATACAAAATAAATTGAGCATTTCTCAATCGAATAAAAATTTCGAAATATTTCGATAGGGGGGGGGACCTAGGGAGGGCTATAGCCCCCCTCCCCAAATCATTTCCAAGCATGAAGTAAGAGCGTTTTATTATGCGTCCAAGCTTACAAAATAAGCAAAAAATACGCCTTATCAGGCCAAAGTTGCATTTTTTTCAAAAAATTTTCAAACATTTTCGCCCTCGCTTCGCTCGGGCCATATTATACTTCTATTTTTAGTATTTAGTTGATGTAAAAAAATTTCAGTTGGGGCTTTAGCCGCCCCCCCCCCAAAAAAAAAAAATTATGGTCCATCTCCGCCTATGATTTTTATTTAAACTGAAAATGAAATCATTTTTCAAAAACGAAAAAAAAAATCGTAAAACTTTTCCGTTCAACTTTCACGACCTTGACGACCCGAAAAAGTCGAACGACGCGCGACGCTCGGAAAAAAGTTCATTAGACCAAACTAGAAATTTTTCATTTCTTACCCGCAGACATTTTCGTAATCTCTCGTCCTCCAATATTTTTCATTCACCACAACCGATGATTAACCAGCCAAAACCTCCGATTCTCGATTCCACCTACCTGAGCAATATTTACACACGTTTCTAATCACGATAATCAACGGCGCGCCGGAGTCGCATACGAAGAATTTCATTAATAACAGCGGCTGTGTGATTTCTCAACGTCGTCGTCGACGGAAATGAATTGAATAACCGCTCATTCTACTCGCCACACGCGTATCGCATTCTCGTTAAATAATATCACGCCATTGATCATTGTATATACTTGTCTAAACCATTGAAACTCTTTATTTTCTACACACAAGTAGTATTACGACGGTACCTGGGGCACAACTATACGAATACTCACTCGTACAACAACAAAAAAACCACAACGCCTTCTCAAGGTGAAATTTTTCGAAGTTTGGCATTTTCGTAATTGTCACGCTGCCGCACCGCTGTCCGTCGCCCTCTCATACCTGAACAACGAAAAAGTCGGGGTCGAAATCTATAAATCATTTTACGATGACCATCGCGCGAATAAAATGCATAACTCGAGGGGTATTGCTATTAATTCGTAAACTGCACGCCGCGCCGCATTGGCTCGTTTTTAATAGATCTCCGGCTCGCAATCGTACGTAATTACCGGCGAATTTCGCGAACGAGTACGCGAGATAATTTTATCAAAGTAACGCAAAAAACCAGCAAGGTTTAGCAAGGTGAATATAACTTATATATTGTTTTTGCCCTTCAATTATCCTTAACGTCATTTTGGTACAGTTAAATTATTAGGTCGTTAATCGCCTATAGACTAAAACCTGGTTGCTAACGTAATCGCCTCCTCCTCGGCTCTTTGTGCTCATTATCATACGTCACACGGTGGCACTTTCTATCCTCCTCTTATTATATTATATACTTATATTTTTTGTGATTTGACATTTGAAGAAAAACAACAATTTGATGCTTGAATGAGTAATTCAGCTCGAGGGGACGTTTTCTAAACGTATAGCCTTGCTTTAAATGTCTATATGTAGCGTCCACATATACCGGGTAATTACGGTCGTTCAGTCAATGAACACCTCAATTAAATCCATAACGACCGTTCCACGCAGATCGGTCTAATAGGTGTCAAAAAAACCTTTCTCTCTCTTTCGGAAATTCTCGTTTCACGGTTCGATCCTCGAGCACCTATCGACGTATATTACAGGAACTTTTGTTGTTAAGTACATACAAAAAAAATTAAATCTAATCGTATACGCTGATTAATCCGTCCAATACCGCGCGAAATTTTTAATAAATTTGTCCAAGGTTAAGGTTATTTGACCCTGACATTGTTCGAGAAATTAAACATCATTTCTGTACTGATCCGTGGAAATTAATACGAATTTTATCACACATAGCCCGTGACTCCGCGTTCACGAGTTGGTCTGTTTTTTACACGCGTCAACAGAATAGGTACACATTTATATATGAAGCGATCCACAGCTCGCAGCCCACTGGCACACCATCGTACATTAGATACTTACTTAAATTAGGTCACATATTATGATAGGTGTTTGCTTCGTTTATTAATCATAGTATCAAATGTTTTCAGAGTGCTCTCCGGAAGCCATAGAGTTGATAAGGAAGTCGATTCATTCGCCGCAGCCAGACCATCCTCATTTGGATGAAAATAATCCTCATATATTCGTTATTTTAGGAGCTTCGGTAAATTTACGAGTTTTTTTTTCATTCGCTACAAAACGTGATAAAATATAGGCATATTGTTTAAGACTCGATTTACCCCATTTTTTCAGGGTGATTTAGCCAAGAAAAAAATCTACCCGACGTTATGGTGGCTGTTCAAAGATAATTTGTTACCTGCTAATACTCATTTCTACGGATACGCCAGGAGTAAATTGACTATTCCTCAAATTAGAAAGCAATGCGATCCTTACATGAATGTAAGTTTAATCGAGAAATGTATCATTTGAAAAAAATCTCAATTTTTCAACAGCTGATGATTATTTTTTCTAAGTTGAAATTTAAAAAAAAAAAAAAATTGGAAAACAATCAGCAAATTGTTGAATAGGTTTGCTCTTTTTTCAATTACCTATCAAAGAAATAGGTAAGTTCGTTCTCTTGAGTGACTTTTATACTGAAAATTAGGAAAAAAATTCCTAGAAAATTCAACAATTTCAAAAAATCGCATTTCCGAGTAAACTAAAAAATTTTTTCGTCAACAAATTTCCAAAAATGCTTTATCACCAAAAAAGACTTTGAAAATTAAAAGAATTCTTTAATTTTTCAGTTTTACCTTTCTTCCGTTTTCCGATTTTACAAAAAAAATTTGAAAAAATTACTGTGAAAAAAAGGAAATTAAAAAATGAAATAAATAAAAAAAAATTTTAAAGCCCATAAACTAAATTTACCATTTTTTTTTCAATTTCATTAGAAAATTATTCACTTTAAAGAGTGGACTTTTCGACGAATTTTTCTAAAAAAAAAATTCAAATGTTTTATAGTTTTCCAAGTGATTTTCCATCAGAACTTCTAAACGAAAAATACATCATTTTTCAACAAAAACATAAAATAGAACATCCACTGATATAATAATAAAACAATTTTTTTTCAGGTAAAACCCGAAGAAATGGACGACTACACCGAATTCTGGAACTTGAACAAATACGTAGCCGGCTCATACGACCAATCCAAAGACTTCGAAGCCCTAAACGACCAACTACGTAAGGAAGAGATCAAAGGAAAAGGCAACCGAATATTCTACCTAGCACTGCCACCTTCAGTATTCGAACCAGTTACTAAACACATAAGCACTAGTCTCACTGCTAAGAAGTCAGTACCTCTACCTACACTGGGCTCGTAATTCGCTGCACAAAATCCCAACCATCCATCATACTCGAACCTGTTCTTTTCTTTTTTTTTTCAGCGGATGGACTCGAGTCATTATAGAAAAACCATTCGGTAAAGACGCCGAGAGTTCGGGGTTGCTGTCTAAACACCTGGAGAGTCTATTCACCGAAGAGCAAATTTACCGAATCGATCACTACTTGGGCAAAGAAATGGTTCAGAATTTAATGGTATTAAGGTACTGCACACGCTCCAGGAATATTACCAACCAGTTTTTTTTTTTTTTAAATAAATATTTTTTAATGATTAATTAACTCTCAATGACGCCGAGGTTCTCGTACTATATAGTACCTCTCTCTAAACATGCATTTCGCCAACGTGTTTTTTCTCTTTCAATTTTTTTTTTCAATTTTTACACAAAAGCGTTCGCAGAAAAACGTGATCTGAGTTTGAAACGAGATCATTCACTCAATTCTGGTTTTCTTCATATCCATATAATATAATGACGTATTTCAGCGACGACGTCGCGCTGCTCGTTACCTCCTTAACTTAAATAATATAAATAGATTACTCTTACACTGCATCCTTTAAACTGTCATCTTATGTCTGTCTTTTGTGGCACGTTTATTATCAATGGCGAGTTTATTTTCAGTTGCTTTGATAAATGGGATATTTCGACAGATTCGGAAATCGCTTCTTCAGCCCGTCCTGGAGTAGGGAATGCATAGCCAGCGTCCAGATAACGTTCAAAGAATCTTTCGGTACGCAGGGTCGTGGCGGATATTTCGACGAGTTCGGTATCATCAGGGATGTAATGCAGAATCATCTGTTGCAAATTTTAAGCTTGGTTGCCATGGAAAAGCCGGCTAGCACGCATCCCGACGATATTAGAAACGAAAAGGTGATTTTGCAAAACATTCGCGAGACCCTGGAGCCTTTATTTATGCAGATAGACGAAATTTTTAAATGACTCTAATTCTACAGACACGGGAGATTATTTCCTTTCAAAATTGTTATTTACAAATTTTGCCTATTTTGCAAATTGAAGGCGTCATCGTCTCATTTAACATTTCCCCACCTGTTTAACTCTTCAATTTTCAGAGCCATTTCATTGATATGATTTTTTTTTTCTCAGGTAAAAGTACTGAAATGTATTCCGCCCATCGAACTGGAAGACGTCGTATTAGGACAATATGTAGGCAACCCTACAGGCGAAGGCGAAGCCAAATTAGGATACTTAGACGACGAATCTGTACCGAAAGGATCGAAAACCTCAACCTACGCATTGGCCGTCCTCAAAATAAACAACGAACGATGGGACGGTGTACCTTTTATATTGAAATGTGGCAAAGGTACGTCCAAACCGCATTTTTCTACCCATTTATAACTTAATTCGTAGCTGAAATTATTCGAAAAAAATCCAATATTCCGATTACACTTCTTCCAATCCCCTCGACCGATCGTCAATTAGAATACCTGGAAAAATTACCATACCGAGCCATCCGAATAACGATTATCGAAGCCCTAATTTACATATTCGAGTTATTTCCGTCTCGTCGAATCGTTTAACTAAAACGTCCATTTTTTTTTACAGCTTTAAACGAACGTAAGGCCGAAGTAAGGATACAATATAACGACGTACCAGGAGACATATTCGAAGGTAAAACTAAACGAAACGAGCTGGTCATCAGGGTACAGCCTGGAGAAGCTGTCTATCTAAAAATGATGAACAAAACGCCCGGCATGAGCTTCGAAATGGAAGAAAGCGAATTAGATTTAACCTACGGTAGCAGATATAAAGTACGTAAATTAATTTGCCCCTTCGAAATGGTGGAAAAAGAGCCAAAAATTAATGCGTTTTTTTTTTTCAACCCTCGTAGAATGTGAAACTACCAGACGCTTACGAAAGATTAATTCTGGACGTGTTCTGCGGCTCGCAAATGCATTTCGTCAGATCTGATGAATTATCCGAAGCGTGGAGGATTTTCACTCCTTTATTGAAGGAAATCGACGAGAAACAAGTAGCTCCATTGCCATACACGTGAGTTTCCCTACAAATGATGTTATTTTACCGAGATAATTATCTTCATCGAATTAATCTCCGGTTTGTATTCGCAGTTACGGTTCAAGAGGCCCCCTCGAAGCGACCGAATTGCTCAGAAAATGTAACTTCAAATATTACGGTTCGTACAAATGGACGCCCCCGACCGCCCATAAATGATAGTTACCTTGACACGAACACATCGTCCGGAATCGATTACCTTTTTTAAATTTAAATACGTACGAGACTTTTGTATTCGACTTTTTTATCAACGTCGTCCACACACACACGCACGTATCATTTGTACCACAGTTTATCGAATCTTAATAATTTTGTCAATTTTCGCATTTCTTCGCTCACTACACAATTTTTCCTCTTTTCCAAGGTAAAAATTCGTTTGTGATGTGATTTTATGTAAAGTACTTACATTAGAACTAAATGGCAATAATTGAATTAGACGCTTACCCGAGGAACCAATTATTGGTACATCTGAAACAAAAACAAACGTAATAATATTAGTTTTCTAAAAATAAACCTCAGTCGCGTGACTAAATTATGTGGTTGTCCTTTCTGTTACATACGTACAATGTAAACAATGCCTATGTAAATTATACAGGCAATTGTGTAATTTTTCCACTCTTTTTTCAATTTATCTATTCGTATTTTTTTCGTTTTTGTGCTCTGTACAATTTGTACATTCCAATTTGTTTCTCTCTCTTCTCATTTGCGATTTGTTACTGAACGCTTTAACGTACTTATGCATGTGTATCTAATGTTTTAAATTATATTTTAAATGTTTAATTTCGAGTACGACTTTTTACCAATTTTAAATGAATGCAATATTATACTTCGGTAATGTTGATAAATCTAAGTTATTTATTAAAATATATTTTAGTAAAATACAGATGAAATGATTTTGAATTTTCATTCCTGCTTGATTTTGATACTACATATTTTGCATGTTTTAGTCATTTTAAAATCTAGAGACAGAAAAAAACATAATTAGATTTTTGATTATTATTTTTTCAAAATGGATACTTCAAAATTTGGCGAAAGTGGAAAAAAGAAAACAGGAAATTAAGCCATGCTTAAATTTTTCGAAAATATGAAAAATTGAGATTTTGGATAAATAAATAATATAATACTAAAAAATGTTGGTAAAAATACAATTTTTAAATTGTACCGAAATAATAATAAATAATAAAAAAAAAATTGAAAAATATAAAAAAACAGTTTTAATAATCTAAAATTTTGCGAAAATTTGAAATTTGAAAAAATTTGTAAACATTAAAAGTCTCAAGAATCCAAAAAAAGTGAAAAATTACAAAAATTAAAAAAAAAACTTCAAAGAAATGAAAATTTTTTAAAACAATTAAGCAGTGAACTGCTAAGAATTTTTTTTTTTCAAATTATAAAAACTCAAATTGGCCTCTCGTGGAACATCGCCAAAATTCTTCTGCCACTCGATTAGAATAAATACTCGCATTTTCAACCAATTTTTCCGATACTCCGTTCATTGGGCAGAAATAGTGGAGGGTGGTGTTGGTAAATTTCTTTAGAGTTTTTCGATCACTAAAATTATCTTTAATTTGACTTCGAACATTTCAAATGACCCTGCGAGTTACAGTAGACGGGGAATTATTATCTCAACTCAAACTATGGCACCCATCTGAAGTAGCAAATTATTATCTTTTTTTTAATTTTCAGAAAGTTGAGAAATGAATACTTTTGGAGTCTCTGAAAAAATCTGAACATTCCTAAAAACCTTGGGATGGAAATGTGCTCATTTCATGATTACCTATAAAATTATTTTCTATGTATTTTTTTCAAAATCAATTTGTTGCGGAAAAAACGATTCCAAGTATTTCAAGAAGGAGGTGACAGTGTTGGGGTCGGAATGATTCGAATTTTCACTTTGCGAATAAATTTTTTAATAAATTTGTAACGGAAAACGCGCGATCCTAGAAACTACATTTTCCTCCCTCCTTTCCTAAATAGGGACAAGCCTAGAAAATGAAAAAAAAAAACAAAAACTCAAAGCGTTCGTTGTTTATTTTCGTCAATCAACCACACAGGCTAATTTTTCAAATTTTGAAGAAAATCTTGAATTAAAAATTGAAGTACATAGTACATACATTATTATCATGCTCATCTGCAAAACATCGAAAATTTTTAATTTCATTTCAAATTATTTTTAATCAAGTAATGAGTCTCATAAAAAAAAAATTAAACATTCAACTTCCAAAAAAAAATCACACAAAAAATTATGTTTTTTTTTATTTATTGAAAATTCAAAGTTCTTGAATCGATTTCGAGACACAAGCACGTTATAATGTTTTTCGCCTTCATTGCTGAGCTCATACAATCCGCAAAAGTTCTGAATAAAATATGTTGCGTATTGAGAATTTTGTGAAATAGTCACAATCCACAATCATGCAAGGCGATAAATCACACGCTTTTATTTTTTTTTCTCTATAAAACAAATTTTTAAAATTTTTAAAACTTCTCCAACAAATCAAATTCTTTGCATGCATAAAAAAAATCCGGAAAAAATTCTTGAACTAAAAAATTTCGAATATTTTTTGACGTGTCTCGAAACAGCATTGATTTGATAGACTAGCCAAAGGTATCTACAGTCTACGTCTACGTCTACACCTACGCAGCCTTTAACTTTTCACCCTTCTCCTCTTCTTCTTGGATCTAACAACCGCTATTTCGCTTTCACTCTCCTGATACCAAAACAAGTAAAAATTACGTAAATTTTTGTAGGATTTTCAATAAAAAAAAATGAGGATTAGGCGCGGATAGGTTTACGCAATAATTTTCGTCTACGCACTTTGCCAATCATACGAAATATGATTGTAGGTACCTATTTGTATTTTTTGAAGCCAAATCATATACCTACGAAGATCTAGAAAAATTAAGCGACAAATCTGATGAAAAACGAATATCTGAGTTAATTTTTCATGATTGACGAATTGAAAAGATGAATATTAAGATGCAAGAGAAATACTTTTGGATTATTTGGCCAATAAATTTAAATTTTTGGGGTGCATTAAAAAAAAAAAAAAAAAAAACTGATCACACTTCCACCTCAACAGGCTAGTTTAATTTGGATTCAAATAAATTTAATTGTAAAAAATCCAAAATTTTTCACTTGCTTCATTAAAAAAAAGGAAGATCATTTTTCACCAACTTTTTTAACGATACCTTCTCTCACCATGAAATTCGTCCTTGGGACGCTTCAATCGATTGGAATTAACCTACGCAACAAATTCGCTAAATTTTCTATCCTTACACCATGACAAACTTGCACTTTCCTACGACTCTAACATTCGCATCGATTGATGACGCACGCCATCTGAATTTATATCCTCAAACAGATCATACTCGCCTGATATCTGTCTCATGGTGAGACATTCCGTTCGTGGCTGCACGTCGAAAGGGATAAAATTTGAGGGAATTTGGGCAACCAGGCGACCTCCCAGGATATCATAGTGGTTTGATACTTTAGCGGGTAAATTTGTAACCTGCGCATATGTAGAAAAAAAGGTGGGATTTCGATCGCATTTTTCGAAATCAAATAACCTGTAATTAGAGCGACGTAAACAAAATTCCTTTCAAAGGACAAATGGCAAGTACTTGAAAAACAATTACCATAAGTACTTATACCCTGGAGGATCTAAAATAACTTAATATAATAAAAATATTATGTTATAATTTACTAATGTGAACAATTAGTTGTAAAAATATTCGAATGTACATCGATTTTTACACCGTAGAGCTTTGCGCTTGTGCAGGCGACGATAGTAGACGAGCTCGTACGCTACGAGCAGACATCAAACACCGATGATACCCGATAAGTTGTGCACTGTGTAGCGTACCCTGCGTGGAAATTGAAAATTACGATAATCGAGCACCGCGAGGGGTATCCAAATTAACCTATCAATGCGAGAAAATCGCATCGAGAAACTTTTTTTTCCACACCAGCACCGAGCAACGGCAACGAGTCAATGATATAATCGCATCGCAACTACGACTATAGGATATACGAGGTACACTCGATATTGTTTCCTGTTCGCAGTTCTAATTATCGCAGATTGTAACTACTTTCTTACGTAAACGCTGATCGAGTATCAAGAAAATTAACCGTGACGCCGAGTAATTATATAGGTGCTCATCCGCGCACACCAACTATAGATACCCACACCACTTAATCGACTATATTTTACAGAATATTTATACTTTTGTACCTTTTTTTTTTCACACTAAATCAATCATTACGGTTTCGTATAGGAATCAAAACTGCCATTCTGACAACAAATCGTTTACTTCCGATACGATTTGGGGACCAGTGGTTTGCATTTTTCTACTTTCTGCGTTCTTCTTCTACTCCTTTAAATTTCGCATTCAAATTCTTTCATCGTCTCAACCATTTCCTGACTAAAATCCACCGTCTCGGACAACCTTCACGAGAAATGGGGCTGGTAAAATAATGCGATCCGCGACCGAAGGCCCGTTACTTTTATGATGCTCGATGTGTGACATAATTTTAATATTAGCGCACAGTTGCATTAGAAGTAAACGGCGATAAAACGCCGTATAAACAACAATTAACCAATGGTAACTTCTACAAAACATGTTTAAACCATCACACATCGTATATAAGGTCTTACGTAATTAGCAACTTTTCCACATTCGTCGGCTCGCCATGCGTTTTGTTCTATCTTTACACATTTTTTTTTTTTTTTTTGCTTCTTAATAAAAATACTCGTACATAAGTCGCGTATCCACGCTTGCATTCCGCAATTATGCAAAATCAACCGAAAAATTAACTTTGAAAAATGACGCAGGATTTGTATCAGGTATAAGTGATACAGCCACAGCCAGGTGTAGGTAATGCGTAGAGTTTATTTACATTCGTGTACTTATTTGCATACGAAATTTTTTACACTGGTCAAACACGATGGCAGAGGTTTCAAAACCCAGACGAGGTTTTCAACGTAATTCAATCTGAGTAGCTACTTTGTATATCTCGAGTTGATATTACTTCATTATATTTATTTTGAATGAGATTTTTTGTCTCGAAACTTTTTTCCAGTTTTAAGATAAAAAGCAGGTTTTTTTCAAAATCTCGTAAGAAATCTAATTTTTAAAATTCGTTCTTATCTATTGCACTTACGTTAGCGTGACTTGACTACTCACTCGAAATAATAGAGCGAAAATTCGAATGATACTGACCTCAATCCCCCCCCCCCCCCCCCAAAAAAAAA
>FIZT01005839.1:0-11003 GCA_900065295.1 Paracoccus marginatus
GGGGGGGGGGGGGGCTGAGCTCAAGTAAGGTATCTAAGAGATTGACCCACGACTTCACTCTCTGGATTCGCAGAGGGAGCCCAAAGTTTTTTTTGAGGCATTTTCATCTCATCGGTAACACCTTACTTGAGTTCGAACAAAATCGGAGCATTTTTCTTTTTTTTTGGCGTAATTTTTACAATGTAAAAATCATAGGTCCGTGAACGCCATACTTCCCACGAGAGCGTCGTGGAAAATCCGACATATCTGTACGGGCTCAATTTTATGGATGTTCACTTGATCAGTTTTCATCATTTTTGGCCATGTTCTACTACTCCGAAATTTTTTAAATTTTTGTGGTGTATTTAGCGATAAATAGCACTTTTTTGATAAAAAAAATCCATGGTTGCAACGTACTTTTTTTTCAAAATGGCAGCTCGAAATTTTTAAAACACCATTGCAGCAAAAAATTGCTCAAAAAAATTGCAAGTATCCACATTTGGCGAAAAATGAAAAAAAAGAAAGAAAAAAACCATTTCGGTCCCTCCCCTCAAAATACTTGCGCCACGGGTCCAAAAAGTTTTCTCATCGCAGTTGACCTTTTGGGGTAGGAGCAGTCAAGAATGCGACGAATTTAATGTTTTCAAAAAACCTACTTGACAGAGGCTCGTTCAGATTGGGAGGGGGGGGGGGCAAAATCAGGACAAATCAATGTCCACACGCGGTTGAAATTTTCTTTCTCATTATTGAAAACCAATATTGGTACAGCTCCAGTCTCCACCTATCCAGTGTTCTTCAATTTAAATATTCGTAGAAAATTCTACAAAATTGAATACCTACGCGAAATCGACATTCGATCCGAATTTCAAAAATTACGTACATTCTCTTTCTCGAGCTACCTAAGTACACGTATTTTCGCGAAACGCGGAACATTGTTAGATTAACGTATTCATTCCTCCACAATTTCGTCTAACTTGCATTCAACTTATAGTCTTTTCTTCTGTTTCGGGTAAACAAAACGTGTTAATGAAATTTCTTCATCTCGTTTAATTCATTCTGCAACGCGGCGTTTGCCTTTGCCCCGCCTTTACCTCGCACCTCAAAATCATATTGCCGACACGAAAGTAGAGTACAAAAAAGGATAGATATCTCGTAAAGTAAATGTTTTTGTTTCTAATTGAAAACCCAAGCAATATGAATTTTAGCTATTTAATTTTCATTTAAAGTTGATAAAGTTTGCTTTCGCTATTTTCACATCGTTATTATTATGCATTCCATTCGAAGAACTCGTCTACATACCGTCTTTCATTTCTCCGCGCGCGCCTTATCCTTTATCGTCTGTTTCTCGTCGTAAAGAGAGCATCGCAACGATTCACTCGTCGCTGCCATTTGCTGTGTTACATTCGTTCGAGTACTACCGTCGGTAATTATTTTCTGTTTCAAAGAGACGAGTGTCTGGGACGCAATGCAATAACCCCGCAGCAAAGGTCACGAGATCCGACCCGAGGGCACATTTTGGTATCGTATGATGCTCTTTTGACAGAGGCACCAAAAATTTGATTATTATTTATTCACAGGTTAAAAGCACCGTACAATGTGGAAAAGCAGGAAATTGTGTAGGTAAGCTCGGCGTAGTCGTATGAATTATGAAATTATACACATACACCAGACCTCATTGTGCAGTCTCTTTTGCAAATTCTAACCGAAGCCTAAATTTCTTAAATAAATTCAGCGTAACGCAAAGCATCGGGAGAGACGAGAAGTAAATGTGTGGTGGAGGGAGGGGGGGCTCTGCTTCGTAATAAACTATAATTTACGATCTTCTCTTCGGTACGCGGTTGGCGCATTTGATTAATCCATCGTCGCCCACAGCACGCAAAGCACACATTTCGGTATACCTCGGTTCGACGCTCTGACACCTTTCAATTGACTTGGAAAATCATCCCACAGCAACGTACCTACCTACACATTTCGAACGCAGTTTCCATCAATTTACATATTTCCATCACGTCCGACGTCTTTTTTCTCCTTCTTCATTCTTTTCGAAGAAACACAACGTCGACGAAAATAAAGAAAACTTCTAATCAAATCAACACTATCCATGGGCACGGAGCGGCGGCGGCGAGTTTTCCAATGTTTTTCTCGTTGTTTCGCTGCGACCTCCTCGGTATGATTTCCTCGTCTGGCTCACTTTTCGGTCGCAAGACTCGAATACAAATTATCGATTGTCCATGATATTCTACAAATACACGACGTATTTGTATACAATGGCAGCTCGACGCGCCGCGTACATACACCATACAGCAGCGAACAGATAGCGTGAACGTGTATCTTTGGCGAAAATTTCACTCTTCGGTACACAAACAGTTACCAGTACGAGTATGTTCGAATACCACGTTGCTGGATCGTTTATTTGATTCAAAGACGTCCTCCTCCTGTCTCGTCCCATCCGTCCTTCTGTCAGCGCTAGCACCAGCAACACCGCGGCGTTTGGTAAATAATCGCGAACGGTATTGACAAAAGTGACGTTTACACATAGCTCGCGAACAATATGTATTTCTCCACTTGGCTCGTCGCCGCGCCGCAGTCCCTATACTTATGCTTCGTCGTGGTGTTTGTTGATTTTAAAAGAGTCGAACTTCTTCCCAATTCATTCTCATTTTGCCCTTCGTCGTCGCCCGAGTTGTGTATAATCGAGAAGCTTCATTCTATTAGCATTGTTGTAGTTGTTGTTCTGCTACGCTAGCTTCGTATACGTCTTCGACGCATTTATGCGAGATGTGGCTTGATGGGCTCCTCGTGTATCTTCATTTTCGGTGCTTTGCCTCGTAATACAAATAATATTTCGTCTACAAGAGTTTTCACCTCATACTAGCCTAAAATTACCAAAAAATTGAGAAAAAAAATAAAAGTCAAGAAAAATTCGAAAATATTAAAAATTTCAAAAATTCAGAAAAAATTGTCATTTGAAAAATTCAACGAAAAAAATCGAACCAAGAAAAATTCGAAAAAATTTCAAAAATTAGCAAATTGTAATTTTTTTCAAATTCGAAAATCTTAGAAAAAATTGTCACTTGAAAAATTCAACAAGAAAATCGAACCAAGAAAAATTCGAAAAAATTTCGAAAATTAGTAAATTGTAATTTTTTCAAATTCGAAAATTTTAGAAAAAATGGTCAATTCAAAATTCACCAAAAAAATTAAACTAAGAAAAATTCAAAAATATTAAAAATTTCAAAAATTCAATTTTTTTTCAATTCAAAAATTTTGAAAAAAATTGCCAACTGAAAAAATCAACCAAAAATTTAGAATCGGCAAAAATTGCGAAAAATTTTAAAAATGAAAAATAACTCGAGAAATTATCAACAATTCAACGTTGAAAGTTCTTTCTTTGAAATTAAATCAAAATTAAATAACTTCACCGCTCGTCGATTCCGAAAAAAGAAAGAAAAGAAAAAAGGTCAACACTCCTCGTCAATTTAAACATACCCTTCCACACTTCTCCCACCGCGCCGAAAAATAATTTCGCTCCAGCGAATTGTTTAATTATTTTCGAAAAATTTCATCAAAAATTCATTTCGACCTCATTAACGATTAATTTGGCGCGCGAACTGCTGTCAGAGTGACGACTTCGCGAAAGCAATAACACGAAGCCTTTTCTTCGCACCGTTATACTTATTTTTTTCACGTCGTCGTCGTCGTTGTATTCATAATCAAACATCTCTACTTTATCAACGTTTCGAAAATACGAAAAGAAAAGGGGAAAAAAGGGTAAAAAAAATTACGTGTTTTCATTCGTCACTTTTTTTTCTCTTGACGCGAAATTAACGCCCGATGTTAAAAAATAAACACCGAGAAACACGTTGAGGTAGCGTACGACGTGCTTAGCAGCGGCGAAGGGGGTGAGGAAAAAAGCAAGACGAATGAGTGCAGAGGCGAGGCGAAGAAACAAACTGCAATTTGAACCTTACAATAACGCAACAGGTCTCCTCCGACAAATACGTCTAATTCGTCGGCTGAAAAAAATCTCTATTGCAATTCGCGAAACGACCTCTATTGGTGAGCTTTCCAAGTACGAGAGAGAGTTTCGAAACAGATGGCAGCCTAGCGGAAGCTTTGAAAGTGCGTGAAAGCGTCAGATGGCGTGGGCGTATGATTTGTTCAATTTTATCGGCTCGTAGATAGCGTTACGGTCGCTAGAGTGGAGAAAAGTTTCGGTTGTAGATGGCATCATCGAGCTTTTGCCAAACTTTTTAGCATTAAATCTTTCGACGACTCTACACTCGCGATACAAAGCTGCTGGTAAATTACATACTCGAAAGAATATAAGGATTACTGGTCTTGAAACTCACCAAGGCACAGTTCACAAAGACACGTACCTCGACTCGTCAATTTTTTCGCCACAAACGTCGATAAAGCTGCACCTTTACGGTTTAACGACACCTAGCAGCCTTCTTAAAATGAATTCTAGCCGTCTCATTAGAAATTCCATAAGAATAATGCGTCCTTCACGAATACGAACACCTTCAACTCGCATCTTTGTGACTCCCAGACGACGAACCCACGGTAAAAAGTTCATTTCGTAAGACAAACTGCCAGCCCGTTTAATTAGCTGCTAAACTTTCGCGGCCCAGACCACTCGACGTCCTTCAATATTTAAATCTCGTATGTACAATGACGAGCCGAATCAAGCCTATGCTCCAGCTGCAACTTAGCACACGGCGAAAAAGTTGAGTGAAAAAGAAATCATCCGCCCCTACAACTTGTTCGTCTCGAGCTCGTAATTGAACAATTTTTTTTCGTTCCATTTCGCCAAACGGTCAAAAACTACGCCCGAGCCGCACACAGCGCAACGAGCTCTTCGGCAACAAAAAATATTCTCTCTCGAAATATAGTAGCTACAGACTTGGAAAGTTTTCAACTATAAAAACGCCAAACAGCGAGAGCAAAAAAAGTAATAATTTTCAAGTGCAGATACTTCATAGACTACCTATATATAGATCCAAGTTTGAACTTGCGACTTTTTAATACACGGTCGAGCGGCGCCGCACATTTTCAGGTACCCTACTTCAATCATTTTACACTACCAGTACCAGTTGAGACAGCCAGCGCGGTAAAAAAATACCCAATTTATCGGCATTATAACGTATAATATTTCGTAGCAAGTTGCTGTACGTAGCTACCTACTCCACACACTCTAGGTACGTAGGTATCGAATAGCAAATATTTTGAGCAGCATTCGAGAAAAGTGAAAAAAAATTTCCTCTAGCACGTGCGCCATCTCCGACAGTCGTAATTCTTTTGACGTACACGCACGTGTGATTAGTTGAGCGAATAATCTGCTCAGATTGCGAAGCGGCGACGTGAGCGCCCTATCGATTCAAAATGAATATCAAATTTCCGGCTCGTGCTAAAAAAAAAAACACACGCGAAGAAGTCGGTTGCGATTTTCAAATTTTCTCCCATTTCAATCTCGAGTACGCTAGCTCGATTCCATATTCGTAGTATTTCTTTCTTTTTCTCATTTGCTCGGAATGAAAATTCTTCTCCAAAAATTCACTCGACGAATCCAAATGAAATATTTTCAATTATACCGTGACCCAATGAGTAAAACAAATACTTGGGGAAAAAAGAAGAAGGTAAGAAAATCTCTCAAAATGCCCAACGAACGTCTCGGTAGAAAAGAACGAAATTAGCATTATATTCAAATTCGTTACATTGCGAATAATTTACCGATGATGATGGTACTTTTCCCCTCTTCTCTTTTCTTTGCAGTTTCATTCCTCTTAAATTAACATCGTCTAGCGAACGAATTATGCAGCTCGTCGATAAAGCATTCCTAATATTGAGGCGGTATATTTCTAAAAAAAAAAAATAATAATGAATGGAGCATTCTGTCTCTATATAGGCTGGCAATATTTTCCACAATATTCAAACAAGTACCTGGCACATTACACTAAATCAACAAGACGTAAATTTGTATGCATTCGTAGTACCACTGACACGAAAAACAAAGAGAAAAAATAGAAGGCTCGTAGCATTCCTACCACATTACCTGCGTATACCTACGTTTAGTGTAGTAGGTCTATAGGTACACATCATACAACAACAGACAAAATTGAAAAATATATTCGAAATTACGTAGGTATATGCCCGTCGGCGATATCTTAAACATTAGGCTACTATACGACAACGCATCAAAAGATACGACCATCGAAACACGCTGTGCACCGTAGAGCAAAATACGTAGACGCACACCTACACAGTTTACGCCATCCGAGAAAACATCATTCGTTTGGGAGAAAAAAAATTACTAACCGAGAAAAATATAAGAAACGCGCAATTAAATAAACAATTCCAGAAATTTACCTCGCTCTCTCGCTTCTTTTATTGTGGTAATTTCTTTTTTCGTCTCGTCATTACGTAAGGTAGGTAAATTAAATCACGCCTCCTTTTTCTCAAATTATTCACCTTAAATTTAATTTCATCATTTTATTACTTTTTCACTCGATTTTCGTCGGGTCATCCCGAAAACGATTGCATTTTAATTGAATTTCACGAAAGAGAAGAACGATTACGGTCAAGATGAATCGTTCGCGAAGGACTCGTTCGTGAGTCGAACCATCCACTGCGAACGATCATCTTCGTGAAAAATTGATTCACTTTCGTAGCTACTCGCTCGGGAACAGACTAAAATGAGTCGTTCGCGAACGAGTGATTCGAAAAATGAATCATCGTTCACGAACGGTGCACTAGAAAAATAAATCGCCCATGAAGTGATGATTCATTTCCTGGATCAACTTTTGCAAACGATTCGGTCGGAAGTGAATCATTCGCGAACGACTGGTTCAGAAAAATTCATCGTTCGCGAACGATTCATTTGAAAAGATAACCTATTCGTTACCAAAAAAAATGAATCATTTGCCAGTTCAGAGAAGACTCAAAGTTGATGAACGATTGGTTCGAACGATGAGGTGTTGTTCGCAGATCGTTCATTCAAAAAATGAATCATCGTTCGTGAACGATTTTTTCAAATAGCAAGTCGCCGTTCGCAAAATGACTCGTCGTTTGTAAAACATTCACCCGGAAAACAAATCTGTCGAAAACGAAAACGACTCATTAAAAAAATTATTCATCGTTCGCGAACGATTCGCTTGCAAAATGAATCCTGCTTGAACGAAAACGGTTCATTCGGGAAATGATTCATGTTTTTTGAAAAATTTTTTCAAATAGTGAGTCATCGTTCAAAAAATGAGTTATCGTTCGCGAACGATTTGTTCGATAAATGACTCATCATTCGCGAACAATTTGCTATAGAAATAAATCATCGCTCACGAACAATTTGTTCGAAAAATGAGTCATCAATCGTGAACGATTCGTTCGAAAAAATGAGTATCGTTCGCGAACGATTTGTTTAAAGAAAGAGTGATCGTGAACGATTCGTTGGGAAAATGAATCATCGTTCGCGAACGACTCGTTAGAAAAATGAGGCATCGTTTGTGAACGATTTGTTCGGAAAAATAAGTATCGTTCACAAACGATTTGTTTGAAAAATGAGTCATCGTTCGCGAACGATTCATTTGAAGAATGAGTGATCGTGAACGATTCGTTCGAAAAAATAAGTATCGTTCGCGAACGATTCGTTCGGAAAATGAGTATCGTTCGCGAACGATTCGTTCGGAGAATGAGTCATCGTGAACGATTCGTTGGGAAAATGAATCATCGTTCGCGAACGACTCGTTTAAAAAATGAGTCATCGTGAACGATTCGTTTGAAAAATGAATCACCCTTCTCGAACAATTTGTTTGGAAAATGAGCCATCGTTCGCGACCGATTCCTTCGAAGGTGAGTCATCATTCGTGAACGATTTGTTTCAAAATTGAATTACTGTTCCTGTTTGCACGCAATTAGTCCAATCAATGAATCATACCAGAAGCACTTATTCTAAAATGAATCGTTTGGATCAAATTCTTCTCGTAATTTCACAGCAACCGTATCTCAACGAATCTTTCATAAATACCTCGCTCCCAAATGAAATATAAACCGTACCGCAATTCTTGTTTGATCCGTTCCGTACATTGTATTCATATGCCCTCCATCTTTTGTCCTAACAATCAAAACTAAGTATACTCCGAAAATTACTCATTCCGCAATCCTCGAACGCAGTACTCAAACTCTGGCGCGATATTAAATTTCTCCATCTTTCAACCTAATCCCCGCACATCTTCGCAACAGTTACCAACTATAACGGTAATTCGGCTCGGATTCGTAATTAAATATCCAGCAGCACGTTACAAACGGATACTCTATCTCTTTTACAATAATCAACGAGAAAATTACGCGCGTCTTTGGACTCGATATTGTCGATACGATTTACCCAAACTCGAAACGAACCGAACGTACGTATCTGATCTGCTACCGCCTTTCAGTTCGTCGGTAATACGCGCGGTAGCGAGTCTCTGAGCCGATAAACTACATAGATAGATGGATACGTATGCGATGCACGCGTCAATGTATTTCAATATTCGACGGTACATATTTACAATTCGCGTGTATTAATCTGTTCATCGGCTTTAAACGTCCATCGTTCATTATATTTTGTCACTGGCCGTATCGATTCGCCCCTTCGTCTTCTCTTCTCGTCGTACGTATCTTCATCTTCGCATACGTACACGTATATAGGCGTACAGTGTACACTCTATCTCTATGGCTCGTAATTATAACTTATTATTAACCACGGCGGTGTAATTATTTTACAAGCCGTTTTCCTCGTTCGCTTTCATCCGTATTAATCCGCGTCGACTGTGCCTGTGGTAGCGGCGAGGGTCGCAGGGTTAAAACCAAATGGTTACATCTGCTTTAGTACGCATGAGCCAATTACTGCGATGCTGTCTTTCTCCTGTGTCTAACGACGACTACGTCAAAATACACCTAATTTCAACGTACCAGTATGAGACCGTTCTACTCGTATACGCACTTATGCAATATGCATCCCAGAAAGTGCACCGACGACGAATATACATAACGTACATACAAACGTGTGTATTGTGTACTATAAAATTACGACCACTATGAACATATCACCGATCAACATACGACCCTCTTTCTCTTTCTGAGCTATATACAGGGCCAGGTAATAGGGGTAGAAGGGTAGAATAATTACTGCTGCATGGGTTATGATACGTAGTAGCATAGCATAGGTGTTGGGTCAAACATGGCTGGTTGTGCGCACTGGACGCGGTTACAGCGTACGCTGGTTTACCGCTAAATTCGAAACGTAGACGAGCCGACCGTATCCGTCGCATCGACGTTGTTTGTCGTCTTCTCACATGGTAGGTACTATGGGTAGCATGAATGTATACGTAAACGTACTATATCGCGTAGGTGTACTCGTATAAATACGTCGGGTTTATTACAGTTGAAGCGTACATAGGTGAAGGTATACTACCTATAGACCTATCAGCAACTCGTACACCAAACACATACACTCCATACACAGCTCGCGGTATTAAATCGTACACCTCTTTCTGCTCATTAACACATCCCACCCAGCCACTTTATCCGCTACCGCAACCGCTCCCATCACGATGCAACTAAACCTCCATCAATCTCTGATAATAAATACGTTTTTGGTCGCTTTGAAGTATACCAGCAGCGCGTAACCGAACGTCGATAATTAAGTTTTCTTTTTACTCGTGCATTCTATACGATCCTCGACGACAACCGCCTCCTCACATACCTACTTTAACGCCGTCGTCGTCGTCGTCGATGAATTCCATTTAATACACCGAGCGTCGCGAAATAACCTCCCTCTACCCCAGGCTCCGTACCTCGAGAAAATACGCGACGTAGGGTACTGTACATTGCGGCCTCAGTCGCTGTCGTAGACATTTTACATACGTAGATTACAACCGACGAAATATGTGCGTTAAGAGAAGCGTATAATGATGTTAGTAGATGCCTAATAGATAAGATATCCATGTAACCGCTAGTGTGAATTGGAGATTTTTTTCCACTCTCGACCTCTCCTCTGGAATTTTTTCGTTTCGATTGGGGTAAAATTTGATGATGCGGCAGTTATTGTGAAAATACTACGTACTATACGCATACTCGCACATTGATTGAGAATTATTTTCTTCATTCGATTTTGCATATTTTTTTAAATAAAAAAGTTCAATTTTTAGAAGTCGAAAGTCACTTCGAGACAAAATAAATTTTTGCAGGTTCGTTTCCGCAGTTTTTTCCGCAGTTTTTTTTTAAAAATAATTTCATGTTTTTTTTTTTTGGTTTGTTCTTCAGAATTTTCAAAAATTATTCGAAGGAAAGAATTTCAATGATTCTCAAAAATTGTCAATTTGGCAACTTTTCCCAATTATCGTGCGGTTTTTTGAATATTTCTGAGATTTCTCGATTTTTCAATTCTTTCCAAATTGCTCGATTACGAATTAAAATTCATAATTATTGATTTTTATTCCATTTTCGTCAAGATTAAATTTTTGTATCACTTGTTTTGGGGTTTCCATGAATTTTTCTCGATTTTTTGATTTCGGATTTGTTATCAAAAATGTTTGATCAGACAATTTTTCTGGATTTTTTAATCATGTTTGCATTTTCATTTTTCATAGGGTCTCCAAGAAAATAATTTTTTCATTTTTTTTGAAAAAAAAAAATTTTAATCAAATTTTTTCTGAAATAGTCGCAGCAGACTTACTCCCAACTACCATGGATCATTTTCGAAGGCTTTGCAACACTATACCCTCCAAAATAATTTTTTTGGAGAAAAATTTCGAAAAAATGAATTTTTTTGCAACTCCTTATTGTCCAAAAATTATTATGAAAATTGCTAACTTGATCGTTCTAAAATATACTTAGCAAACAGAGGTGGACATTTTAACCTAAATTTAGTTGAAAAGCACTTTTCTTGATCATTTTTGAGAATGATGTAACACTTTGAAAAAGTGACAAATTTTGACCCCCTCCCCCCTATTTTCCGAGATATAGGCAAAAATGTGTTTTTCACTTCG
>FIZT01005850.1:0-11856 GCA_900065295.1 Paracoccus marginatus
GTACCAAGTCAAATCTAAATTCTAGCCCCCTCCAGAGGAAATTCCTGCGTGCGCTACTGACTCCTTGGGTAGGTAAGAATGTAAGATACCTTTTTGGAAAAATGTCAAAATTGGCAGAAAAATTTACAAAATTGAAAAATCAAAAAAAATTGACAGAATAATTCGTTTTTTTAAATTATTATTTATTAATTGCATAAAAAATGACGAATCCTCAAAAATTGACGAACTTGACAGAACTAAAAAACACCAAGTTGAAGAAAAAAATGACAAATTTTAAAAAATTCTGAAAAGTTGAGAATAAAAAATTTTACGAATCCCAATTTCCAAAGGACTGGCAAAATGGACAAAATTAAAGTCGAAAAAAAAAATTGTAAAATTTGACAAAATAGAAAAATGAAGGAAATTGAAAAAATTTCATAAAAAATTTTTTTTTTTAATTTTGAAAAATTGATAAAATTGGAAAAAATGAAAAAATTGAAATGGAAGAAATCCCATTTTTAGCTTGTCATGTGCCCTAGCCTTTTAGCTGGGCAAATTCCAAACAAAATAAAAAAAAAAGATTCAAAATTCAAGAAATTGTCAAATTGAAGTCAATTATAAAATTTTGTAAAAATCATAATGTTTAAAAATTATAAAAAAATTGTAATTTTTTTTAAAATTTTGAATTGACAAAACTGGTAAAATGAAGTAAATTGCAAAATTTTATAAAAATGAAAAAAATGACAGAATTGGCAGAAATGAACATTTTTTTAAAGAAATGAAAAAAGAAAAAGTGATGAAAATTCAAAAATTGACTGAAAACCAAAATATTTTGAAATAGGTAACGAAAAATTGAAAGAAAAGTTACTTTGTAAAAATTGAAAGTATGAAAATAATTTTTCAACCCTATTCAGAAGGGAGGGGTTAGGAGAAGAGTAATGAGGTGAAAATATTATTATGATGGTTTTACACTACAGTAATGTATCTATTAACCAACTCTTGCTGGAAAAGTAATCAGGGTCGATTCACCAGACAAACCGGGAAATACCCTCTGTGTGGTCTCCCCTACATTATTTCTATTCGAAAGTTTTAAAATTCAAATGGATCAATCGCATGCTTTTATTTTTTTCAATTTTTCCCACTATCTCTAAGCATATGCAACTTGTTTTTCACAAATGTGATGTGTTTCGTAATTCCTTCAGCAAAGATTGGCACCATTTATTCTCGGGTCATTGTGCAATTTTTCCTGCAATCCCCAAATGTATACAACTTTTTTTACACAAATGTCTCAATTTCGACTACGATCCTCAATGAACCGGTTTTGTGCAAAATTAATTTTTCGTTTTATCGTCCACAGGTACGTGTAACTTTCGAGAAATGATTCTTCAAAATCATTTTATTTTTCCTGCGATCTCCCAAATTGTGCAGATGTTTGCACGAAAAACCTAATAATTACATAGACGTACATATTTATACGAGTAATTTTGATTATGAAAGTACATATGAAAAGTGCACTTACGCGAACTGCAATTTACGATAAAGGAATGCAATATACGACAGCAGGGCCAGAATAACGATCAAAAGAATCGGCACCGTTATCGACTTGGGCTCCGAGTCATTAGCCGGACCATCCTTAATGTTAGCAGTCGTACTCTCCGGAATTTCATTACGAGAATTTTTTTTCGTATCGACGTTCGATTCTTGAGCACCGCCACTGCTACTCGTACTCGGTGTCGTGGTACTACTATGCGGCTCATCTCGACTGACTTTAAAATGCTTACTGTTGATATCGATGAATTCGTCTAGAGGAGTGTTATAGTTGAGCAGCATCTTTATCTCGTCGGCTGTGGTGAGCAAGCGTATCAAGTGCTCGTTGAAGCTGTCGCTAAGCTCGAAGAATTTCGAGCGGACAGCCTTCAGAGTTTTACCCGTCATGTTCTTGGGGGTGTGTAAGTTCATGGTCCAAAAAGTTGTCGAGATATTTGGCCAGCATACTTTGGACACGTTTGGCATTAGAAGAACGTCGAAAGGGAATACCACTATTTCTGGCTGGTTCGACGACGAAGTGGAGTTCTGGTGCGGGAATTCCTGAGGCGGAGGAAACGGTGTGGTGGTGTTATGAATCGTCGTCGGTGGCTGATTTGCGGCGGGGGAGTTGACCGGGTTACCTGTAATTTTATGATCAAAATTAAGTAATTTTTACAGTATGATCGATATGTGAAAAAAAGTTGGAAAAATTTTTGTACACTTGAAAAAATGTCATGTTTGGGGGAAAAATTGAAAAATTGGTTAATATGAATTTGTTGAAATTCGAAAATTTTTCCAAAAATTGACGATTTTTCAGGAATCGTTATTTCATCACTAACTGGAAATGTTTCAAGAATGGTTATTTTCCCATAAAGTGACGATTTTTCAGGAATTGTTATTTTTTGAAAAACTGATAATTTTTTAGGAATAGTATTTTTTTTTCAAAAACTGGCTACTTTTTAGCTATTTTCCCTAAAACTGACGATTTTTGAGAAATATATAATTTTATCATGAACTGAAAAATTTTAAGGAATTGCTAATTTTTCCAAAACTGACAATTTTTAGAAATTTCCATTTTTTCAAAAACTGACGATTTTTAGATATTTTCCCAAAAACTGGCAATTTGTCAGAAATTGATAATTTTTGACCAACTGACAATTTTTAGGAATTGTAATTTTTTCAAAAACTGACAATTTTTCAAGAATTGTTAATTTTTTGACAAACTGACAATTTTCCAGGAATTGTTAAGTTTTGTCAAACTGACAATTTTTAGGAATTGTAATTTTTTCCAAAACTGACAATTTTTAGGAATTGCAATTTTTTCAATAACTGACGATTTTTAGCTATTTTCCCAACAATTGAATTGTTAATTTTTGACAAACTGACGATTTTTTTAGGAATTGCTTTTTTATTACAACCATTTTTAAGGAATTTTTATTTTACCAAAAACTGACAATTTTTCAGGAATTGTTTCTTTACAAACTGACAATTTTTTAGGAATTGCTAATTTCTCTAAAATCTGACGATATTTCAAGAATTGTCATCTTTCCCAAAACTGGTTATTTTTCAGGAATTGTTAATTTTTTGAGAAACTGACGATTTTTTTAGGAATTGCTATTATCACAAACTAATCATTTTTAAAAAATTTCCATTTTCCCAAAAAAAGGCAATTCTTCAGGAATTTTTTTTGACATACTTTTTTAGGAATTGTCATTTTTCCAGAACTGACCTTTTTTTGGAGGGGGGGAGGGGAATATTATTTTATCATAAACTGATGATTTTTAAGGAATTTCCAATTTCTACAAAACTAACAGTTTTTAGGAATTGCTTTTTAGGAATTGCTTATTTCTCTAAAATCTGACGATATTTCAAGAATTGTCATCTTTCCCAAAACTGGTTATTTTTCAGGAATTGTTAATTTTTTGAGAAACTGACGATTTTTTTGGAATTGCTATTATCACAAACTAATCATTTTTTAAAAATTTCCATTTTCCCAAAAAAAGGCAATTCTTCAGGAATTTTTTTTGACATACTTTTTTAGGAATTGTCATTTTTCCAGAGCTGACTTTTGGGGGGGATATTATTTTATCATAAACTGACGATTTTTAAGGAATTTCCAATTTCTACAAAACTAACAGTTTTTAGGAATTGCTATTCCCCCAAAAAACTGTCGATTTTTCAGGATTTTTTTTGACAAACTGGTGATTTTTTTTAGGAAAATCCAATTTCCCAAAAACTGACGATTTTTTAAGAATTGTTATTTTTCCCCCAAAAACTGGCGATTTTCTAGGAATTATGCTGTATTTTTTTTCTGACAAACTGACAATGTTTCAGGAATTGTTATTTCTTAACAAACTGACAATTTTTCAGGAATTGTTATTTCTTAACAAACTAACAATTTTTCAGGAATTGCCATTTTCTCAAAAACTGACAATTTTTAGGGAATTGTTATTTTATCAAAAGCTGATAATTTTTCAAGAATTGTTATTTTTCCAAAAACTGACGATTTTTCAGGAATTGCTTATTTTCTTCGGAAAACAAGAAATGATATTTTTTAAATTTTCTTTCTTACCAAAATTGAAAACTTTTCGAAAAGTTCGGGAATGTAGTGTTTTCTAAAAGCTGTCAAATTTTCCTAAATACTGATGATTTTTTGAGAAATTACAGTTCTTCAAGAAATGATAGTTAGCCAAAAATTGAAAAACTTTTCCAATAATTCAAGGATCATTACTGTTATTTTAACAAAAGCTGACAATTTTTCAAGACTTGCCTCTCCCCTACCCCCTCCCCCATTGACATTTTTTTAGAATTGTGTTATTTTTTCAAGAACTGACATTTTTTCAAAGATTGCTGTTCCTTAAAAAAAATAATTTGTGAAAAAATCATCTTTTTTGAAATTTCCTCTTGTGTCAAAAAATTTTCCAAGAATTGTATGTTTTTTTTTCAAAAACTTTTCAAGAAAGCCTATTTCCTGAAAAACTGACAACTTTGCTAATTTTCAAAAAAAAAAAAAAAAAAAAAACAGTTTTCAAAAAGTGATATTTCTATGCCTTAAAATTTAGCAATTTTTTAGGAATCGCCACTTTTTCAAAAGCTGACAATTTTCCAAAAATCTCCATTCTTCCAAAAAAAACTGACAATTTTATGAAAATTCTACATTTTTTTTTTTTTTTTTTTGATTGACAACTTCATAAAAATTTGTACATTTTCAAAAAACTAATAATTTTTTAGAAATTGCTGTATTCTTCAAAAATTGGTAATTTTTCACTTTCTGAAATTCTAACAATTTTCTGGAGCAAAAAAAAAATTGTTACTCTTTTTCAAAAACGAACCAATTTTTTTCAAAGCTGACAATTTTTCATTTTCCCCCCTCTCAAAACTGAGAATTTCCTCAAGAGAGTGACTTTTTAAAAAAAATCAAATTTTTCAAAAATTTGAATGCTTGCTTTTGAGAAATCGATGTAAAAATTCAAATACCCGATGACCAAAGAAGAAGAAAAAAAAACAAACTTATGAAACTACTCACCGGAGTTGAGGTAAACAACTGCCCCAAAGGTGAAAACCGTCTGTGCGATGATTTTATTCATACAATACATTTTTCGTACAGTCGAACAAATTCGTACGACCGCGTAGAAGCATTTGTGAACTCTTTGGAAATATTTTTTATTCGCGTTATCGACGTCACGCGTTCAAAAGAAAAGTCGCACCTCTTTGAAAAACAAAGTTCATCGATTCGAATTAGCGAAAAAAGAACAATTCGGCAGCTATATAGTCGCCGTACTTAAAGACGCATATCAAACGATTAACAAGGTAGCCGAGTTTTGTATGTATAATTCAAATTACGTTGCTTGTTTGTTATACAGAGTGGCGATGGCGATAGCTATGGCGCGTGGTGCTGATCATATAGGATACCAGTTACGTGCACACATCACAAACTGTATAGAAATGGTCCGAGCGGAGGTTAAATACGGCTAGTACGATGACCATTCTTCTATCAAGAAATCGAGGTACCTATCCTATATATGCTCAATGGTAAAAAAGACGTATGCGCTATTGTATACTCGGTAAGTACTAAGTACCTACGTCGAGGGATACTCTTTAACGCGTGGCACACGCTCCAAAATTGATGAATTCAACATTCACGCGTAAATTACCAACGCCTTCGGGTACGCCCTGATTTATACCGTCGTCGGTGACTGATTAATTAAGCTGATTTGTTTTTTTTTGATCGTAAAACGCAAAAGATCGTCGCGCCGCCGAACGCTCGCTGATTGGAAAATACTTGGAGAAAATTGTCATCGAGGTGATCACCACCTTCCTCTCAGTCAATGCCAAGGTCATCCGGACTGAAAGATCACTCGGGTTTACGCGGAATTCTTCCTAAAACTTCGCGTCGCATCGCTTCCGACATTACCGTCTTATTTCCTCGTTCAATCTAAAAAAAATCTCCCGCACTCTCACCCTTACCCTTTCCGTACGAACGAGTTTCGATGACGTAAATCGGACCGCCGGCAATTCGCACGTATTTCGTCACTTCCACGCAGAATCTCGTCCCCAAGACGTGTCGACTGTCGACTGACTCGGTTTGCACGAAAAATCAGGTTTATAATTTGACTCGTGTGTTGCCTAGCTAGTACCTACCTACCTCACGAGTTGGCTTTTGTTACAAAAGATGCTCAACGAGTCGATAATTATTACTTCATCGTCGGACGAAACGAGATTTTTTACATATTTCTAACTCCTTGAACTTGATTATCGGAATGGGTGGTTTTCATCGCCCTCGGCTGGCTGAGGAAAAGTCGGATTACACATACACGAGCTGGTAGGGTTCATGTACGTGGACGTGCCTCCGAGAACTAGGTTATTTGGCAAAAGAATAGGCTAAAAATCAAGGTCAATGGTATACGTACACCGAACTGCCACGTGTGTAAAAGTAGGCATCTGGGTGGAGAGGGAGAGGGTTGGTCGACTTCTCACGAGGGACCAATCGCATAATATCCAAGTTGCCGATCTCGAACAACGTCAGGTGCCTTACCTACCTACCTGCACAACATGATACAAGTTTTATCTGGAATAGGCCCGAATTTAGGGTAGCAGGGGTGCAAGGTGGCAGAGGCAGAGCTAATGTCGACATGAAAAATTAATGAAAATTTTCCCCTAAAATAAAATTTTAAAATTTTGATGAAGTTTAGTGATGAATTTTGAAATGTTGATGAATTTTTAAAAAAATCAAAAATTTTGAAGGACAGTCGAATTCTGGAAAATCGACAAATTTTGAAAAATTGACAAAGTCTGGGAGATTTGAATTTCAAAAATGGCCAACCGAAAAAAATTACCGATTTTTTGTAAAAATTGAAAAATCGAGAAAAAAATCGTCGAAAAATGAACCAATAAGTAGTTAAGTCCAGTTCGTAGAACCAGGCGAAAAATTGCGAAGCCCTGAGCTGAGCTGCCGGTAGATTCGCCAACACGTGTTGGTCGAATAGAAAACGCGAGGCTGTGCGATTCGCTCGTATTCGCAATAAGTTCAATAATTCTCTGTATAGTTTAATGCATTAATTAACTAGGTTTTCGCTACACATGCATACGTATATCTATGTCTGCCTATGAGTCACTCTAAAGTCATTAAAACACTCGTCAAGCAGCTTATTAAAAGTATAAAACACGCGAACGAGAACCACTCTTCTATTATACGTTAACGTAGGCTTATCTTTTTGCAGGTACCTGGAAATCACCTCGTAAATTTACGACTTGGCGATACACCTGTAGCTTTTATAACCTTAGGCGGCGAAACATTGTGAAGAAAACTTGGCACGCTGTTCCGTATGGAGTAGGTAACGTAAGATTATAAGGTACACGTAACCTGACGTGCAGGCGAAAGATGAGAAAGATCGGAACGATTAATTGGGCAAAATTTCAAAAGGAAATTGAATTCAACTGATATTGTAATTGACCAAGTGTCGCGAACGTCGTTCCTCTCAAAGGTGAAGAGATCAAGTAATCGAGTTGTTTTTTATTTATTTCCATTTTCACCCGTCGTTCAACCTACCTACGTACGTACATCGCACTTGCAGTACGTATTGTGTCGTATTGTTTGTTCGGTGAAAATTACCTACGATTATGTCGTGGGTTCGTTTAATAAAGTATTGTCTTTATAGATTTGGAAAAATGACGAATTAACGAACACTACGTTCAACAAAATGAATAGCTGACAAGAAGAGAATGCTGGAGTTTTGAAGATCGATCATTCGTTAGCATTTTAGCGATTTGGTTGTTTTCTTTCAAAGTTTTTCATGAATAATCAAGCATATAAGTACCTTGAGTTCTTTGTTTGGTTGATGAAAATCAATCGTTTATTGTCTCAACTGAACTTTATCAGTCTGGGGAAGCATTTTGTGAAAAACACCGAGAAGAAATTTAGAGAAAATAAGGATGATCGCTTAGGCTGAGCAATCCAGTAGGAAACTAATTCATGAGTGTAGTTTGATTTTGAATTTTGATATTGTACTTGAAAAAAAGAATTTGATCGTGTTTGTGTTGTTGCCTTTATTTAGTTTATTTCTTTCAACAAGTCTTGAGGTGTGATAGTCACCTTACTTGGGATTTAGGCAAACTTATTGATCTCGCACAGAGACGTTTCAATTCAATTCAATTCGATCAAGACTTTCAAGTTAGAACAAACGAACTCGAAATAAAAAAAAATGAAAAAGGTAATCCGCGATTACTGATAAAAGTAGGAGAATGAGAGGAAAACCTATTTACTACTAACCGCACATTCCACCACTCCACGTCAATGACTCGAAAAAACAACTCATCGAAAAACTTATCACAATTCAGCTTCAGCCCGATGATTCATGCTGATAAGTGCACTTCGAAGTTTGAAATGAAATTAGTCACTCAGTTATTCGCTTAAAAATCTCGAAAATTGGATAATTTTCCTCATCACATTGCTTAATTCGATGAATTCACCGCGTCACCTTTCGATTCCAGTATGAACTCGACTTACAAACCGGAAGAATATCGATCATTGCCTCCGGACGAGCGTTTGAAAAAACTTACCGAATTGAGCGATTTAAGTAACTTTCAAGTGAGCGGACCTGCCGTAAGGTAAGTTTGAATATCTGCTCTTGTTTCTACTAGCTCTTATGTACGTCGAGCTCTCGACTCAAATTCTATGCCTGCTCCTGCAGATACTTTAGGTCCGGCCCTCAGATTATTAAAATAGCCGAAGAAAGTCTGAAGAATGATAAACTCGAGGATGCATTTTTCTATTATATGCGATTCATCACGTAAGTACTTTTCCTTCTATTGCCCTTCGTCCTTAGAAGAAAGAATATGCGATTCTGAACTATGTTCAACTTTCAGTTTATTTTTGGAAAAAATGAAATCACATCCGGAATACAAATCGGTCCCCCAGCAGTATCGACAAACGACCAATGCTCAGCTTCAACAAGCTCTCGGTATCGCTGAAAAGTTGAAAGCACAATTGCGCGAACAATATGCCAAAGAATACGAAGTAAGTATTATGCAACTTGATTGTTCTGAAAGTAAATCAAGTGCCAATACATAATAAGTAAACTTTTAAATCCAGGCAGAAGTGCGATTGCAAGCGCAAAAGCGCAAAGAAGAAGAAGAATTGCAACAGAGGAGACTTGAAGAGTTACGATTGCAGGCCACCGAGTCTAGTTCATCTGTGACAGCTCGAGCTAATAATTCTTACGTGAAGGAAACCACCATTAAGAAAGTTCCTTACATACCGGATGATTTCTTAGTGTACGATTTGCCGGAAAGTGATCCTGTTACGCCAAAGAATAATACCACGTACGATATCGTTTCAATTCTACCGTAGTTACTTGTATTTTGAAAATATTCACGATATTTTTTTTTTGTATGGATACTTCTTAGTAGTGTGAAGAAACCAGGAATAGACAGAAGCACTAAACCTCAGTCGAATACCTTCAAAGATAACATGTACTCTTCGTTCTTGAAGACTGTAATTATTCCATCCAGAATGATGCAAACTTTCTTAGTTCTTTCTCAAAAGAATACCAGCAATAATGTGGAAACTTGCGGTATTCTCGCCGGAATAATGGTACCAATTTTAGACGTCGGTTTGACTTCAAATCTTCGCACTGTACTAATAATTTCTTTCTTCGCAGAAATCCAATATGCTAATAGTAACTCATTTATTAATTCCCAAGCAGTATGGAACTTCTGACTCGTGTACGACGGATAACGAAGAAGATCTATTTAATTACCAAAGTGAACATAATTTGTTGACTCTAGGCTGGATTCACGTAAGCATATTACTCGAGCTGCGAAATAAAATATTCGCGAAGCGTAGCGGAGTGTAACTTGACGTTCTTCTCTTTCTCCTCTAGACGCATCCTAGTCAGACTGCATTCTTATCTAGTGTCGATTTACATACCCATTACTCGTACCAATTAATGTTATCAGAAGCCATAGCTATTGTTTGTGCACCGAGTTATAACGAGTAAGTAATACGTATGCACTTTGCGAACCGTGCCATCGATCCTCGCAGAGAGATATATGTACTTTCAGGATCGTCGAATTTACGAAATTAATTTCGACTTTCTGTTCCAGAACTCGTTTTTTCCGTTTGACGCCCGATTATGGTTTAGATTTTATCGGTAACTGTAGGCTAAAAGGATTTCATCCTCACGTATCTTCTTCGGATTTATTTCAGGTAAATCTCAATCGTTGAAAAATACAAGTACTATACGTTTTAAAGCAGTAAAACTTAATAATCTTGACTACATTTTTTTTTAATGTTTTTTTTCAGGACGCAGAACACTGCGAGAAAGACGACACATTAGCTGTTGAAGTGGTAGATTTTAGAAGATGAGTTCGATCGCCATTGATCACCAGTGTTTTGTGTACCAACCAGCACCTGATTCACGTTACCATTTCGTCATCGTCAATTAATTTCCTGTCGATTTTAACCTCACTTGTTTGCTGATCAAATGCTTGAAAGATCACATTTCAGAAAATTCTCGTCTCATCACTTCTACGCGTCGAACTTGTAAATACGAAATTAATCAACGTTCCCAGAAAGTATCAAAAATGTTTCTGTGTCTGATTCTAACGCAGTTTTGTTGATTTTTCAACCTGCAGTTTGTACGTAAGTAGGTATGTATTGTATGTACTATGTACCAGCGCTGGTATGAAAATAGCTGACGAAGGAATCGAGTTTCGAATTTTGATCGAGTAATTGTGAAGAAATACGTGATAATTTATGAACATATTTGATATCAGTCAACTTTACCAGATTTATTCCTATGATATTAAACAAGATAAATATAAATATAATTCATTTTGTATTTTGTCATGATTTTTTACAGTGTTTGGCGAGTGATCGTCAATAAAGTTCAAATTAGGAAACATCCAGGTATCTAGCTACTAGCTAGTAGCCAGAGTCACCTACAACTACTATTGAGGAAATAATTTGCACAAATTTTCTATGATCAGTCCGTTTAAAATCCCAACTTTTCAGAATGATAGATTTTTGAACAAATAAACTTTCCTGAAAAATACCCTCAAACGAGTTTTAAAAAAATGCCAAGTAACTATTGTATTGGGGGGGGGGGGGGGGGTATAGACAGGTATAGACATATTTTTTGCAAAAAAAAAATATTGAATTTATTAAATATTTCAGTATTGAAGTGGGTTTGGTTGTAATTTCAATGAAATCGAGGAAAAAATTTTCGGGAGTGAGAGACCTCCACACCACTTCTATTCTCCTGATGAAATGAATCATTTTTCTCGAAAAATAGCTGCATTATTTCCGTTTTAACGAGTCGAATGGGTTGCCTAATGCTAGAATCAAGGCAAAAAATCATCTTGAGCAGGTTTGATGGTTTCATAACCAAAGAAATCAGGGGGAAAAATTGGGGGGAGACCTCCGCATCACTACCATTCTCCTGATGGAATAAATCATTTTTCTTGAAAAATAGAGCTGCATTATTCCTGTTTTAACGAGTCGAATGAGTTGTCTAATCCACGAATCAAGGCAAAAAATATTCTTGAGCTGGTTTGGCCGGTTGCATAAGCAATGAAATCAAGGAAAAAAATTTCTGGAGTGAGAGACCTCCGCATCACTTCTATTCTCCTAGTGAAAAATAAATACTTATCCTCAAAAAACAGCTGCATTGCATTATTCGTGTTTTGAGGAGTCGAATGGGTTGCCTAATGCTAGAATCAAGGCGAAGCATCGACTCGAGTGAGTTTGGTTGCATATTCAATGAAATCAAGGGAAAAAATTTCGGGAGTGAGAGACCTCCGCATCACTTCTATTCTCCTAATGAAATAAATCTTTTTTCTCGAAAAATA
>FIZT01005869.1:0-11803 GCA_900065295.1 Paracoccus marginatus
TGTTTTAAACGTGTTTTAAACACTGTTTTAAACAATTTTGTTTTAAACATCGATACCCTGCTTGTACGACGCGTCGTCGCGTCCGGTGCATCCCAGAAGAAAACAAAATAGCATAGCGAACCTTGTAACGGTAATCTATCGAAGAATGCACTATAGCCCGAAACGGACCGCGACCACACACTGTTCTCCGCGACCGCGCCTCTCCCACCGTCGCATGTCGTAGTTTTTTCCTGTTTCTTCTACGTATACCTACGACTATACGTACATGGTGTTGTGATAATAAAAACCCAAGTATAGCGAAATATTCCCGGAATGTTGTTTACATTGATCAGTGTTGCCAACGCAACGGAGGTGGAAATTAGCCGAAGAAATGCATTCTTGGAGATTATTCCGATGCAGCTTGCTCGTGCATGCAAATGACCTAAAAATATTACGTGCGAAACGAGCCTCGACTCGACAACGCCTTAGGCTCGCCTTCGGTAACAATAACATCGACAGTTGGAGGGGGTATTACGGTACGCTGCTGCTGTTGAAATTATTGGAATATTTGTGCATATTATGTTGCGATGAGATAGGTGTGCTTATACGTATGCAGTCGTTTGTTTACATCGATGAATGGCTCGGCGAAGCAGTCGCTCGGTCCTACGGAGAGTGCATTCCATAACGATACGCCATGTCACATGCTTAGACGACTTGTCATCGTTTTGTTGGAATATATTTTATACGAGTATTTAATCTCCGGTCGGTCGCGACGTTTTGATGGGGTTCGTTCAACCGAGATACTTACAAAGAAAATGCCGTAAAAAGACCGATGTCGGATTATAATGCCTCGATTATGACATTTGTACGAGCCAGGCTGAGGCCAAATACGCGGTAGCCAACGATTACGTAATTTTGTTTACGTGTTTACATATCGGTCGGTTTGTTTACATCGGAACGCGTCGATTCGTTTCGGATGTACGTTATTATTTTTCTCAGTTGGTTCGTATTATGGAAACTTCAATCATGTTGGAAAATTTGCGGTATTTTTTTGGGATTTTTCTGTTGGAAATTCGTCAAGTTTTAGAGGTACGTTGCTGGGTCGTGTAATCGTCGTCGAGGCGATTGGTAGTCGTAGAATAGCGCATCGCATCATTATGTATTTGATACACGTAGCTGCCGGTTGTATATATTTGAGACTTAACGCCTATAGATGGATTTTCACCGATAAGAAAGCTAACTTGAATACGCGAACGACGGAGGCGTTTTTCCAAGACGCGATCGAAATTTCTCGTACGTGTGTCGGCTTCGCAGTCATCCTCGTGTAGATATGCCGAGGCAGCATGCACAAGTACGCGCGTAGGCGGCGTAGTAGAAGCCGGAGGCAGGTAGCAGGGTGGCCGGGGATGTGATTAAATTGAGAACTTTCGGTCGGCATGGTAGGCTTTTGCACGGAGCGGAGGCGCGGTGCAGCGACCCGTTCTGCTCTTGTGCATACGCTTCGGATGCTGCGTATTGAGACGCAGGCGCTTCTCACGGCGGCGAGGGTTATTTTACGCGTACGTACGCGCGTCGGTGACGTCAAGACGATGGAATTTCGCACCCGACACGACGCGATGCGACGTGCTGGACACCTACGTTGTCGCTTACGTACGTATTTGCGCTTCTCTCTCGCTCGCTCCAGTGCGGTTCTGTTCTCGAGGCGCGAGTTATATGTATTTATGTGTATTGTTGGAGACTGAGATGGAAGGCGTAACGGAATGAATTTACCGTTAAATAAACGCGGAGCGGGGACATCCGCGCCCGGTCCCGGCCGACCCGGATTTTCCACGCCAATGTTTGCCTTTATGGTTATAATATGATGTATTATGGGTCGCACGAGGAATATTGGTCGACGATGACGTCATCTCGGTAATGAATCGCGACCGTAGACCAATTTAAATAAAGCGTGGGTTTGTTTTGTGAACGGATTCGTTGAATTTGGGTACACGTAAGCGTGGTGGTGGCTCGTCGAAGCGTATGTGCGGTGTTTCGAACGGGTCTTGAGATTGTGGAGTTGAATTTTGAGCAGATTTTAATAGTATTTTTCGGTCGTTTGGTCTCCAGCTACGTAATCAGTTATGTGACATTTTTGACTATCGCGTATATTTCAGGCGCTATGAAATTTCAAATGAGTCTGACGCCTTCAATTTCGATCTTGGGTGAAATTTGTATAGAACCTTTGCTATTCCTCTGGTCGAGCACTACAAAAAAGGTCATGTAGCACTTTTGCCTATCTCACATATTTCAGGCACTAGAGGTGCTTTAAACTCGGTAACTCGACGAATGCGCGACCTCTCGTCGAATGCACCTAAATGAAAGATCAAAGATCTACGGCAGGGCGACGGAAAAGGCGTCTACCGAACGTGGACATCTGCCAGGTGCTCATTTGTGAGCCTGCGAGGAGTCAAAAGTGGAGAAGAAGAAGAAAAAAGGTCGTACGGTGTTTACGGTGTACGTACGTATACGTACATATCTTGAGACGAATTCATCTGGCGTTCACCTTTACCTTTGCTATATACCAATCTAAGATGAGGTAATGCAGGACGTATCGCAGCCGGTACTATTATTATTTCGGAATATAAAAGAAAAATACCTATAAGCACGCCGATAGAACGAAGATCAGAATCTCTCCAGACGACAGCTGGTAAACGGGCACGCGCTGCGTTGCATCTCTAAGGGTACGTCCATCTCCGCCGTGTCTGCAGCGCGGTGCAGTGTATTATCTACGAGCTGTTTTACGATGTTTTTCACCTGCCGTCTTCGGTTCGTGTACTGTATAGCAAACGACGATGCGACGACGCAGAGCAAGAGGTGCATGTAATTGCATCGGCGAGCGATGGCGCGCGCGCCCAGCTGCAATTGCATTTTGAAAGAGTGCGGTGGATCGTGTATAGGTTAGGGGGTGACGTATCTCTGTTGTACTACGAGCTCTCGATGCAGCGTTTGATTCTAGCACAGTCGGGCATTCCAGTGTGGTCGCGGTGCTGTTGGTGGTTTGAAATGAATGCTGCGAAGGAAGAGCGGGAGATGAATAATTAAGGCGAAAGACGACGCGACCACCACCGTGGCCATACCGTTTCATGCTTTCGGAATGCATTAAGTTTACGCGAAGTTTCCGCCGTCGACGTGAGCCCTTCGGATGGGACGCGGATTGTTTTCCAAGTAATCTCATTTTCATCGAAGATATGTCTTACCCTCGAGCACCATTCTAGCCAGCTACCGCCGTTGTGGCTCGTTACGCGGTTATTTTACGACAACGAAGGAACGAATCAAGACGACGCGACGACGATAATAAGAATGGCATTTTGATTTGAAAAAAATACCACGCGAGCTGAGAATGTCGACTAGCGTAGATGAGGAAATTTATTTCCCTAAAAGATGTTGGCCAGGCAGGTAAACCATCGCGATCCTCCCGGTGATCTGTGTGGACGCAGCTAATGCAGTTTTCGGAGCTCTCGACAGCCTGCTGGCAAGCACCATTCGCGTGATGACGCGTATCGTGGCGAAGATTACAGTAACGGGGGGAAGGGGAGAAGAAAAAAGGTCGATTATTTTCCATTGTTGGTACGTAAGAGAGAAACATCCCTCCCCCGCTGCCCTGGCCCTAGGTACATCACTATTCTTACGACGATGCCGATGCCTGGTTTCAATGGTTATACTATTATTGTGCGCGTTATTCATTGTTCGAATAAGGTCTTCTATCCCGCGCCTCTCCCTTCGTATCCTTTATTCGGTTCGGTCTTTTCACAAAGGTGTGCGGTGTAGGTATATTCTTCGAAAATGTATCATCAGCTGCGGCCGACGCCGCACCACGGCCGATCTTATTGTATTGGCAGCGAATTAGAGGAGCAGTCGTTTCTTAGGAAATTTTCTACTTTCCGTCGTAGGTAGGTAATGGGAATTGAAAAAAAGCTGAAGGTATTGTTGGCTCGGAGGAAGGAGCACGCGAGTCCAGGTTTGCATTTCCCCCTTGTCCATCTTTTAGTGGTGTTTGAAAACACTCGAGGGGGTCTGCTTTTGAGAAGAGGCCAAGTGGATGGCGCATTGGTGAAGATTGACCCCCGTCTGAATAGCAGTGCATTTACGTTTAGAACAAATAGGCGCATCGTTAAGGTTGATTTATTGCATAATTTCCAAATAACAACGAAAGAGAAACGTGCGACGACGATGGTGGCTGCGTGTTGCGCTGATCTGAGGTGGCGACCTACTTAGGTTGGCCGAAAAAAAGCGGCGAAATTTTTGGCGAATGGGAAAACCCGTACCTATGTGAAAGGTGCAGAAGAAGGAGGAGAAGAAGTCGAACCATACCGACCTGGATATCGGATGTGGTATGAGTAATAAAACGCTACCGTACCTGACGTCGCTGACGCTAGATTTATGGCGTTAAGTACGTAGCTTTGATTCAGGCGGTCTTCGCAGCAGCTGCAGGGAGAGTGTATGAAGCACGATACATACACAGTACGTACGGAGACGTATGTATGTGCCGCAGATGGTAGGTAGGTTAGGTAGGTACGTACGTAAACGTACATACCTACGTATACACGTCTGTTGACCTAGATATATACTCGGGACGACCGACGCCTGTGTCAGATCGGCAGACGCGCCGCCATCATCGTACGAACGCAGGTGACGGGGCGCCGGATTACGTCGCAATTCTCGCCATACTAGGTCGGACTTATATGGCAACTACAATGTAGCTGCGGTGCTAGCCAGAGTGACTTCTGGCCGCGCAATATACGCAGATATGTTCTCCAAATGTAGTAACATGGTACGAGAAAGGGCGCACCGTTAGTCCATCCCGAATGATGCATTTGATTATTGCCGGGCAGATGATGACTCAGACTGAAATAACGTCCGGTAGGCACTGTGAAGCGCGGCGACGCCGACGGCCATTTCGACTTTGAATAATAAAACAAAATCGACGTCCGGATTCGTACCTTGTATTTTAATAGCCGAGTCGCGCGCTATGTTGTGTTATAAAAATGTAACCTTGCGTGATTATTTCGCAAATTACCCGTCCCCTGACCCTTCGGCGAATGCTTTGTGGCCAGTGTCAGCGTCGGTTCGTTACGTCATCGTCGTTACCAATAATACCGCGCGGTTTTTTTTCAATAATATGTTGTAGTCGTGCGTATTAGAGTTGCATGTACGGTTGTATCGCGATGGCGGCCGCAGCAGCAGGTATAAAATAGTTCTGTTTACGTCCAGATTCTATAATACAGTACGTGAATGAATCGACCAAATAAAAAAAGTAGATTCCGGTTCGGCGCTAATGTCGGTATCCGGTTGATTGGTTCGAAGTCGAAAAAGTGCCTCAGGTAGATTGTATACGAAGGTTTGTGATACCTTGAATGAGTTTATTTCGAGGGTCTCACGATATGTACGAAAAGTCGAAAACTAACTTAAGAAGCAGGTGATTCGAGCTTGTGTGCGCGAATTTTGATCGGATTCGAACCCATTTGGCTGGCGCGTTTGCGAGCTATATAAGTGGTCTAGCCGAAAATCGCATAGAACCTTTTTCGTACCTCTCCGCCCGACGAGTCGAAAAAGTTATGTGAGAATTTTGCCCAGAGTCCATGTTGAAGGGGTTATAGCCCTTCGTAGATCTAGACAGGAGTAAACTGTATCCGAAATCGAAGATCGTGCAACACTTTGGAACGCGATAACTCACGAAATATGCGAAATAAACGAAATTTTTAGATGACTTTTTTCGTAGCACTCGAACCGAGGAGCAAAAAAGCTCATTACAAGTTTTGCCTAAACTCGATATTGAAGGAGCCACACCCTCTCAAATGATTCGAAGGTACTAAAATGAGCATCTTGGGAAACAGAATTGAGCCAATTTTTTCAAGCAAATGACAAAAATACCATCTTCGATACACGATCTGTGTAAACGAACGAATCTAGCGTACCTCCTCCTCGTCCCTATCGTGTTTTTTTTTAATGGTTTATCGCATCGATCGTTAGTGCGACGCGACGGTTACATTTGTGTCACCTCTTGCGATCGCCATGTTGCGTAAACAACGAATCGGCCAAGGTAACATACACGTACATAATATTATGATGACTGACCTAGGTGAAATAATAGTCAACTGGCGTATTTACGTGTAAATAGCCAGCAAACTATGTCGTTCCTCGTCCATCGTGCCAAAGAAGAAGAACATACGTGGATTTTATTTGGGCGGCGGTGGAGTCGGCACAGGTGAAAATAGACGGCGGTGAGGTGGTGCTAACGTGTGCGGCCGTTTCTCAATATAAAATATGACATAATTTCAGTACCTACGTAAATAACACTATTTTGATGGGCCGCCGACGTAAGCGCGACCTTATCGCGGTATATATTTGAGAGAAAGAGGAAACTGAGGACGATATGTTCGGCTGATGAGATAGCGCATGGTGATTTTTTTCGCTAAAAATAGACGATTTAAGAATACACCTCAAGGCTAAATTATGTATACTCGTTAGTATAGAATCGGCGCGGCAGCATCGTGCAACGTATACACATTTCGTGTCGAGAGAGAGCGAGGGAGTACCTTGCGCGCAATATAGGTAATTTTTTTTGTTTGTTTTTCAAATTCAACGTGTACTTACATAGCGTAGATAGTAGATACGTATATACGTTGAAATTGGTATAATTTGGCCGCAAACGAGAGGACGTTGTATGTTTTGCAAACGATGCAGGAAATGGAGTGCATTCGAAAATAGGTGTATTTTTGCGTTTATTCGATTCGGACAGGCCTCCAAATGAGGCAGACGAAGCGTTACCTTGGCTGGCGAATTTCACCAGCCTGCGTGAGGTCGAATTTTTTGGCAAATTTCACGCGTCGCCAGCGCCTTAGCACGATGTTCCGGGCTAGCGAAATAACAAACGTGGCCTTACAGCGATGGTCGCGGTCGTCGTCCAAGTGCGGGTTCCTTGAGGACGTATTTGTGACGTCGACGTCGCTTTTGGGTTCTCGGAAAGAGGAAGTGACCAGTACTCTCTCATTTGCAATCAGTGAAAAATCACCGAACTCAAGTCAGAATTTCAGCGCAGGGGATGAAAATCATGGAAAAATCACCGACGTTTCAAAGATTTTCGCTGATGTTTCAGTGATTTTTTTTTGCTAAAACATCAGTGAAAATTGGCGGAAATTGAAGAAAATTTTCTGAAATTTCAGCGAAAACCACCATAATTTCAGTGAAAAATCACTGAATTTTCGGCGTTATTCACTGATTTTTGACGATTTTTTTCACTGATGTTTCATTGAGTTTTTGTTGAAACATTAATGAAAGTCGCCATAATTTCAGTGGAAATTCAGTGAGATCAACTGAAGTTTCAGCAAAAAACCCTAATATTTCAGCGAAAATTCACTGAATTTTCAGCAATTTTCACTGATTTTTTGGTGACTTTTTTCACCGAATTTTTGCTGAAACATTGGTGAAAACCGACGAAAATTCAGCAAAAAACCGCTAATTTTTCAATGGAAAATCACTGCATTTTTGGTGATTTTCACTGATTTTTTTGGCGATTTCTCTCATTGTTTCAGTGAATTTTACCGGCCAAAATTCGGTGAAGTTCACTGAAATGTTAGCAAAGAAAAATTTAGCGAAAACAACCAAGATTTTTGTGGGGTGGGGGGTGTTACTGAATTGTTTGTTGGCCTTTTCCTGGCATTTCAGAAAATTTCACTGAATTTTCGCCGATTTTCACCGATGTTACATTAAAAAAAAAACATTGAAGTATCAGTGAAAATCGTTGAAATTTCAGTGATTTTTTCATAGATTTTTACGTCAATTATTTACTGATTGGCTCTTGTACTGCTATTCTGACTGAAAATCAGTGATTTTTCACTGATTTGCCTGTGGTGCAATTTTGGCCCATGATTTTCAATGTTCTAATCGAAAGAGTATGTACGTTTTCCACTACAGTGACACCTAATCATTAACAAAAGTGCGGTAAAAGTTGGCTTGAGACTTGAGTCAACTAACAGGAAGATATCAGGATGGAAATGGGAATGGGACGAAGGACAATGGTGGCATTTCCAATAGGATGCAGAATATCTCGGTGGAGGCTGTCCAAGTAGTGGTATATGTGTTTTCTTCGAGAAGTAAATACGCCACCTTGTTCGATTACGGTTGCCTTGAAATTTCGTAATAACTGCGTTGTCGATTTGTATTAAAGAAGAAGAAGACGAACGATGACAACGAGAGATATAGGAGGAGACTGCTGGATTAACGTGCGATGATGAATAGTGCCACGTTTGGAAAATGCAGATATACTATAATGTATTTATGTTTAGTATGCGAAGTAGCAGAGTAATATGAGCGCCGCGACGCGCGGCACCGTCGCTTCGCTTCGCATCGGCCGCAGGAAGGTTAGCGCGATACGCGCGGTGAAGGGCCGGAGGAGAAGGCGAGAGAGTGCGGAAAATACCGTCGTCGCAGTCGTCGTTCATAACAAATTACGCCATTGTAAACACCTAATGACCTAGATTACGCGGTTATGAAGGCTGCGTAGCGATGGCGCTGGCAGTCGTGGCTGCTGTCGTCGTCGTCATAGAGCACACATACGACCCGTAAACGTGGAAGAGGAGAGAGGCATATATGTGGAAAAACGTAAACAAACGTGGCGTAGTCGCCGCCTAAACAGAGAAAGAGAGAGTTAAAGGTGAGCACTAGCAGCTTTCTACACGTTCATTGATGATGGTAATGGAATACAAGGCGAATGCGAAGGCTATTGGGGGAATATGCACCGCCAGCGCAGCGGTTGGGAATCTGGCTCTCGATGAAAGCTGTCGAGGTGTCGGTGGAGAAGCTCCAGAAGTAGTTAAAATGAAAAATAACGTCTTCCTGGTTCACGTTCTGAAAGAGGAGTGCCATTTTGTAGCTTTCAGAAAGCTGAGAAGAAGGAGTTGATGTGGTGATGATGACTCTACAGGCTCGAAGATCACCGAATTGAGAATCTCAATGGCCTGAAAGTTGGTTAAACGCAGTGGTGGCTCGTCTATCTGTGGTCCAACCGCCTGCGTACAACCAATCTCGTCGCGATTACGCTGCGGCGAAAGGAATTCCGTACTCGTTACGGTTTACCATTCGTGGTGATTCCGATATACCTACGCTGGAATGTGGTCAAGTTGGCGCGCGGTGCCAGTCCTGCCCGACGATGACCTATTTGTACCACATCGCCGCACCGAGCTTTACCACTGTTTTCTTCGTTCTCGATTGACGTCCGTAGCGTTTTTTTGGCCTCCCAGTCGCGCTGATAACCGATAACAGAAGCAGGGTAGCGATTGTGACAGCTGGAAATTTACTGCGATCCGTCGTGCGCGTTCCGAGAAAGTGTTTTGGTCGATCAGCCCATGGACGCGACTTCCCATTGCTCGTCGAGCTGATAGTGGACGCGGTATCGAAAGATAACAAGAGGTTTGCCGCTTTTTCGACGTGGATTTCAGCAAAATCGGTGTTTTAACCTGGATCGAAGAGTCGATACGAAGCTCGGCGACGATGAAGTAACGCCTTATCCACACGGGCTCGGCGCGAGGCTCAAGGGGCGGTATATACGTGTAACCTAATGACCTAGATATTCGGTGCGGCGCAACGTACAACACCAGCAACGTCGCACCGCCGGACCCGACGTAGTTCGGTGGATATGGTCGGTTCCCTCCCTCTATTTTACATGTACGTACTTACGCGTATATCTACGCGCTATGTTGGCGAAAAAGGCATTCCGAGACTGGCTCAAAATACCGTATTCGGAGTTTATACCACGTCGACAGCCTAAATTTGTGAACGGTATAGACGCATTGTTGTGGGGTGTACCGCGAATACCTTCTTGCTGGATATGCACGCGCGCCTTTTCCATACCCCTCATTCGTACTTTGCCCTATTACGTTGGCTGATCGGAAAGCAGGGGGTGGATTTGCCGCTTTAGAAAAGGCTGCGCCGAAGAGTGCGGCGGGGCGGCGTTGCGTTGCTCTAATTTTTGAGAATCGATGCGCTCGTCGGGTTGGTTTACTTCCTGGTTGAATTACGCGTTTTTTTTTTGCCTCTTGCCGATGAAAATGTTCCATTTTCTTCCCTCGTAAGAGTGACAGGATCGATGGTGGAATTTAAGTGAGGGGAAGAAGGGAGTGCTTGAAATTTTTCTTCAATTTTTTCCCCCAGTTGGATTAAATAGCGAAGAGTGAATATTTTTTGGTTCGAAATTTCTAGAAATGAGTTTTATTATTAAAATATTCGACCAACTTTGACTCCGCAAAATTTCAAATCGAAACGATTACCTGAAAAGTCGTCCTGTTGGACCTCCGAAAAACCAAAATTTTGGTTCGTGAAGTTGATTTTAAAATTTTAGTTTCAGGGCCTTTTTAGGACCCTTACTCTCCCAATTGAAATCTGATCAGTGAAAAATGACTGCAAAGTAAGAATTGCACCGCAGGCAAATCAGTGAAATTGATTGAAGTTTCAGTGATTTTTTTCACTAATTGTCTGTGGAGCAGTTTTGACTTTTTTCAGTGAAATTTTCACTGATTTTTCAGTAACTTTTTGTAATATTGACTGAAAAACAGCAAATTTGACTGAAATTTCAGTGATTTTTCACTGATTTGTCTGTGGTGCAATTTTGACTTTTTTCAGTGAAATTTTCTCCAATTCTAAATGAGAGATACGAGTATTCTGTGTTGGTTTTATTAAGACCAATTTAGGGGGGGGGGGGGGGGGGGGGAGAGAATAAAGCGTTGCTTTCGCCGCGAAGAGACGTGTCGGCTTCGCTTTTTCACGGTTTCTGGTGGGAAGAATTGCAGATTCTTCGGTGTCGAGTTATTTTTTTTTTAGATTTTTTTGATGGAATTGGATAAAGGGGGAAAGGGGGTGAAAGTTCTCGAATTTTTCTTCTCGATTTTTCATGAGAGCCACCCTGTATAATTTGACCTAGATCTGGAATTATTTTCTTAAATCCTCCAGACTCTGACGTGTTTCGAATTAACCTAGGAAAACTGAACGTACTAGGTATTTGCATTAATTTATCATCGAATCGACAGATTTTCCTCATTCCTCCATATCGTCGATGATTAATTTAAATGAAAAAAATTTCAAAGAAAAAGGGAAAAAAGGTTCGTGACAACCTTGGGGCCGAACCGTGAAAACCCTATGTCTGTGGGTGGGCTATACGCGCCACACCAAATGTTAAGGTTACTCGGGTCGATTGCAAATTTTCTCGAAGCTCGCGGTTTTCTTTTTTCATTACCGAAAGGCGAGCGGCGAATTACGTAGATGCTGCGTGTACGTAATAATTACGGTTTCGCGTTGTACATATAAAGGGCCGGCTGGAAAACGGGCGTTAGCCGGGCTAACGCCCGTTTTCCGCATAATGCAAAAACGGATTCAGCGTACCTTAGTGTATAAGTATCTGAAGTTTCATGATAAAAAACGCAATATTGCCTGAGAAAATCCAATTTATGTTCAATTTCTACAAGATTTACTCCATACTTCCTCAAGTTCGACATTCAACACATGAAAATAATTATACTGATTTCTCATTCAGAGGTTGCTGGAATGTCGAACGTTGATGTATTTAAGGTATTTCGAAGTACTTATCAAGGTTTTGAGGTTTTGGGTCTTCAAACTTGAGTTTATTTTGAAAATTGTCTGGTCTCTGGAAAACGGGCGTTAAAAGCGTTTTTTAAAAATTGAAATTGCGAGCGTATCGTTGAAGATATCCACTTGCGGTTTGCACGACGTGAAAGAGAAAAGAATAAACTATAATTTGAAAAAAAAAATCACTTCAATCTGTTTTATCTAAGTA